>SWKW01000079.1:0-146673 GCA_011058865.1 Didymella keratinophila | reverse complement strand
TGAAGAGACAGTTGCGGCCATCGGCGGGCGTATTTTCAGTCTTTTGTGATGGTAATTCCAAAAATTGAGTTCTCGCTGTGTGTGGTGTTTTTCCGTGACACGGAGTCTTTCTATGCGTTCATCCAGTAGCGCCTAAATTTAGCGTGAACAGGAACTCCACTGGCGGAGACCAACCAGATGTTTCTTCGAGGATGGTGAACCTGGGTGCGCGACCGGAGCAGGCATGACGATGTTTTGCCCCTTGAGACGATTGGTGTTGAGGCTCTGTCGCGGGCGCTTGGAAGGCCAGCAGCTTGAGGCCAATCAGCGTGGCCGTTGAAATCCTTACCGAGCTCTTCCCGGTTCCTGGTTTCACCCTCACACGTCTTCCCTGAACCCCGTCGTACGCGCCTCTGTCGTCTCAAGGCAATTAAGCCACCACGGCAATCACCGCAGTCGAACTTCTGGTCGTCACAAATCTCCGTCGTCGTTCGCTTGGTGGCTGCTGAGAGCTGTCAGGCGTTCTTGGCTCTGCGAGCATGAATCTTGGAGTCTTTCGAAGTCCTCCATGCTGACTTTGATAGATTGAACGTGCGCAAAGAGGTGATAAACGCGCAGTGCGATTCAGATCAAAGTGGATGTGCAGACCTGCTAGAGCTACAAGAGGCATTTGCGATGCTGCGTGTGTTGGAAAGAAGCCACGACGCGTCAAGCATGCAAGATGGTGGCTGCGGCCACTGGACCGCACGGGCGGCGCCTGCATCTCCAAACCCTTGCCCGGAAGTCAACTCCACCCTTCACACTCGACTCCACGTCAGGCCTTCAACATGCATTCATTCTGCAAGCACAGGACTGCTAGCCTACGGTCAATGCAAGCAACATGCACTTCGGAGACTTCTCGCTACCGGTAATTGAGCGCTGCCGCCTGAGTGGAGATGAACGGACATCATTGCTCAAACAACCTCCGTTCGCTGATGGGCACCTCAACGTCTAGCTTACGATATCCTCACGCATTTGCAGCGCTACTTTGACACGCTAGAATCAACGAACGACCATCCCGTTATCCCCGTATCCACTATCGTGGAGATGCCTGCTGCTTCCGCCGTTGTGTGCCGAGAAGATACGGTGTGCAGGTGACGCTGAATAACGGGGTCTAGTCCTTACAGATCATCGAATAACCGCTCATCAAGAGGACCTCCAGTTCGTCTAAAGCTACCAATGAGGCATTCTGGAGTCATCCAGCAGGGTGGTCCTGCATCTACTCGTGCTCGTGCTCGTGCTCGTGCTCGTGCTCGTGACACCGCAGCCACGATCATGCAGCGATGCGGCAGCCTCACCCACCACCACGAATGACGGTTGCGGCGGAAAGACCTTCGGGACGGCTCGCGCGCTACACACGAGTCCTTGGATGGACGATCTGGCACCGTTCGAAATTGTCTGGCTGCGAACGCACACACAGCTTGCACTCTTACGCAAGAGGCGAGTCTCAGGTGGCCACGTTCGCGTGCATACGACTATTCCGTAAAGGTGCGATGCTGCCCAGTTTGCATTCGCCCAACACACATACCGTAGGGCATATATTGTTACTGTCTACTAATGTGGCCAAAATGCGGGCGACTCGCTGCCAGCACATCAAATCCTCTGCGCTGTTGATGGAGGGTCAGCCTTACGTTCTCTCGGGTCAAGTCGACCCTCCCCGAGTCTCGTGCCAGTACATCTGCTGGTTATCGCGACTCTCGCGCCCAACGTCCCTTCCCTGTCGTCTTTCCAATCTGAACATTAGGTCCGACTGTTCGTGATCGGTCCTAGACTTGACTGATCGGGATTGACTCAGTCGTTGCTGGGTTTGTTCCAGGGTTGATTTGAAGTCGCGTTGTCCTGTTGCTCGCACAAACACCTGTACGCGTCGCGGGAAAATCTGATCTGGTCTCAACAATGCAGCACGCATCGAACTCGCCATGGCGAACGTCCACCGGGGACCCTCCCAAACCTCAATACAGCCTGTCGCACACGATATCCATGGTCAACTTGCATGAAGAGCCAACTTGGTACAACCGCGGGCCATCATCTCCCACATCTTCCTCTGTATCAACATCCACGAGTCGAAGTGCTACGCCCACGACCACAAATAACAACCCTTGGTCAAATGTTATGACGAGCCCAAGTTCGCTTGCTTCAAGCAAGTCACCAAAAGCGTCGCCCAAGCACAGTCCAACTCGTACCCCTCCGTATACAAGTCGGTCGACTACGCCAACTCCAGTCGCGCCACAACCATTGAGACCCTTCCAGCCGATGGCAGGGTTTGTACCAATGTCTCCACCTGCTTCAGTTGTCGGTGACTCCTACCAGTCCGACTTTTCCTCACCCATGACATCCGCCTTCCCCGGATCGCCGAACCCATATCGTCAGCCTGTAGCGCCTGTGACTCCGCTAGTCCACGGCTTCATCAACACCTCGGCACTATCCTCGCAAGGCCAATCGCTTTCCGGATGGTTCTATGATCTTTGTCGAAAGCAAGGCTGGGATGCTGTTCAGATTAAGAGGATATGGCAATGGACGTTGTCGAATCCACGTCTGGCAATACTTTTGTATGTCTGCGATGACGTTGCATCCTGGCGGCAGGCGTCATTTTTCGACTTGAGGGATGAAAGCTTGCCATTCCCAGAAGATCGACTGCAGGGTATCGTAGCAGATGCTCGCAGAGTCGTGGATGAACAGTGGCGCGCAACATCCAAGGAGATGTTGTTGAACGGAAACCACGTCGATTTTGTGGCCCGAGAGACCGTACCGCTACAGTCGGAGGGCGTCATTCGCACGTCAAAAAATTCAGAGAAGAGTATCGACCGGGTGCGATTGCTGGGGAGTAACGATGATCGTGTCATGGTCCGAAAGCGTTTTGTCACTACTCGACCGTCACAGAAAGCCGCGCTCGTGGACCAGATCAGCAAATTCAAATCGCTTGAGCACAAGAGCATTGCAAAGCTGCTCTGTTCCTACGCTCAGCCAAGCCATGTGGGTATCGTCATGGAGAAAGCACAGTGCAGTCTAGATGACTTCCTCGCGATGCCAGGGAGCGACCCCTCTCGATCGAGGATATTGGTGGACTGGATGTACGACCTTGCCTCTGCGATAGAGTACCTCCACTCGCAGTCCATTTGCCACCGCAGCATCCGGCCAAGGAAGATACTGATCGATAATTCGCGCGTCCTTTTTGCGCCGTTCGACATTGGCAACAACGTCGGCAGTTTCAGTCCTACTACAACAGGCTCACAACGATTAGAGCAGCTTTCCACTTACATGTCTGACCAAACGCATATGTACGCGGCGCCTGAGGCTACTGTCTCTCGTGGCAAGCGACCAGCGGACGTCTTCTCACTAGGATGCGTCTTCCTAACGATGCTGACAGTGGCGCAAAACCAGTCTTTGTCAGCGTTCACTCAGTACAGAGCGGGACCCACACAAGACGCATCATTCCACGCACATCTCGACCGAGTGGGAAGTTGGCGGAACAGGCTTGTGGCTTCAACCAATGCAAGTCTCCGAGCTGGTCTGAACGGATCCGGACGGAGGTTACGGCAGCTCAGAGCGGAAGCAGAGTGGCTGAGCATCATCGAGAAGATGATTGCGCCACGTCCGAAAGAGAGAATCAAAATGGGCCTCATCATGGGCAGTATTGGTTCTGTGAAGGTCACTGGAGGCAGACGACGAAGTTTGGATGGAGGCGGCTACAGTGGGCAGGTCGCTGCTTCATTGACTATGACCAGTGCACCGACGTCTACTCTTGTCGACCTGGAACCTCCAACGCTCAAGTCCCGAGCCGCGAATCCACAGCTACGCCGACCGGAGTTGAGCGTCTTCGATGGCTACTTCCAACAGCAGTCGCGGAAGCTGGAACCAGCAGGCGGGTGGTGAGGATTGCCGAGATATCAAATACATCAGCAGGCAACGATGCGACACCAAGGTGATACTTGGCAAAACGTGTTTGACCTGCGTGACGTCTTCGACACTCGGCTGACGCGGATGGTTTCGAAACATGCACAGCCTCAGCTTCCAGACTCTTCAACTACAATGAAGAAAATCGACACCTACTCCCTACTCCGAATGCGCACGACCAGCACAACGTTCAATAGCATCAACGCGCAGCGTATGACGTGCAACGAGCATCTACACGCAACGCACTAACACAGGACACGACCACCACGAAATCAAGAAGTCACGAAAGTATAAGAGAAGGATCTCACGAGCGAGATGATACCCCTTTCGCTTATTTCATATTGGAAATCATTCTAGCACTCAATTGCACCGGCGTAGACACTTCCTGTACATATTACCCTTTCAAATGCCTCCCAATAGTATGATATCACCGTCACTTGCGATGTCCCTTTTTCCTGAAGTTCCATACGGGTAACTTCTCGCAAGTCGGCGCCTTCCCAATTTTGAGTCCCTCACTTCGCCGCAGCCTTCACAACAACTTCGACATTCATTTTCTCGGCCGCTGCACGTACCGTCCCCTCGACCTCCGTCGCCTCGCCCCACTCCAGCGTCGACAGATGCAACTTGACATGCACACCTCTCTGCGCATTCATCCAATATCTGGCAGCGGAGACACAGAACTCGAAGATCTCCGTTTCAAGCACAACGTCCGTCATATCACCAATGCCGCAGCACGATGCGCATATGCCCGCAGCCTTATAGCTGAGAGTGGGTGAAGTCTTGGACCGAGAGCGGAGCCCAGGCGCGGTATCCCACGAAGTAGATTAAGGAGGGCGTCTCTGTCCCAGCTCAGGAGTCTCTGCCAGGGTGTCGTGAACGTGATGGTAGGCGGGCACTCGCGGACCAAGACGCTCGAACATGGGCAGTGCTTCGGCGAAAACGAGTTTGCTGGCGCGGAGGATGGTAGTGGGGAAGCGAGTGGCCGATAGGATGAGGAGGGTGCCGTTGCGCGAGTAGGCGGTTGTGGAAGTAGAAAGGGGCGGATGCTCGTACACAATGAGTCGCAGTTCTTTTGGCAGGCGCAAAAGCGGAAATGGCTGGGTCTGGTCGGTCGCGGGCATGGTGGAGTGCTTGTCGTGGTCATTGTGGCGGGGACAGGAGGGTGCAAGTGTACTTGTAAGAGTAGGTGAAAGCACCCACGGTACTAGGAACTAGATATTTCACTAGCTCTGAACGACAAGGTCCATTTCAGACATCTGTCAACTGCCCAATGCAGGGAGGCCCTGAGAATACGTAAAATACATTATACAGATCCACCAGTAAGCTGCGCTGCATGGCTTGCTCGATACATACGCGAAATTTGTGCCCCTCGAGTTCTAATGACACTGTCAATTAACTCCCCTACATGACTTCAGTCTCTCCTTCTTTGATGATGACGGATGAGGCTATCTGAGACACATGAAATGAAAATGGAGGTTCGAATCGCAACTGCGTTAGGGTTATAGAATGATCTACATAAGTCTATCAAATCCTCCTATCCTACCCGTATATCGTACGTCCAACGCCTCCAATGCAACACCAAGATCTCCCCGACGATTGTTGCTATACCTGCACCTAACCAGCATGCTCAACAATCTCGCTCACAAGCTTGCCGTTCTGGATGTACGTCCTGATCTGCTCCGGCAGCGGGTTCTCGCTGTAGTCATCCTCACTTGGCAAGTTAATATTAACACTCGAGCACTTGCTCGTGAAGATCTCCGTGTTCTGACTTTCCTTGCCGAGGTAAATAGTTGCGCCGTCGACCTGGTCGAGGAGGACTGTGGGCAGGGTGCCGACGACCTGGAGGGCGAAGTTGGGGCACTTGATGACGTCGACCGAGGAGACAAGCGAGTCGATGATGATGGATGTGCGGCTCGAGTTATCGATGGAGATGGCGTTGGCCTTGCCGTTGACGCGGATGGTGGTGTTCTTGCAGCGGGAGATGAGGATGGAGTGGTTGATTTCGGCGTCGAATTCGACGATTTCGCCGGGGTTGTCGAAGTTATCCTGCAAACGACGTCAGCAATGTCTTGATTCTCTTTGAAGGAGAACTTACGATAATCCACTTGTTGCCGTCCAGCTCCTTCTTCGGCGGCTTCTTGGTGCGCATTGTGTCTGGCTTCCGCGGGGGAGCCGGGCTCTTGCCGCGCAGCGAGCCGTTGCTGTCGCTCCGTGTCGGGATAGGCGCCTGTGCTCGCAACGACGGGTTCTTATGCGTCATCTGGCTTGCGTCGACCTTCTTCAACCCCTTTGTGACATCTGCGCCTCTGTTCAGATCATCGAAAACAGCGTTCATGTCCGGCGCAGCCTTCTTGGCTGGAGGAGCCGCACCCGGTGGTGGAGGCGGGCCTGGTGGAGGAGGAGGACCGGGTGGTGGAGGAATGCCACCCGCGGGCGGCGGTGGAGGAGGAGGTGGGATAGCACCAGCGGCTGGGCCTGACGCACTGGAGACCTCCTTGGCTGCTTCCTTCGCGTCGATGCCGTTGCTGTTCCAGGCGACGCCGCTGGGGTGATGCTTCTTTGCGTACTCGGCGAGAGCCTTGAAAAGCTTGTAGTAGGCCTGCACCCACTCGACGTTTGTCTTGTCTGGCTTGTCGCGGTACTCCTTGAGCACCTTGTTGCCGTACATCTGGGCGCCGCCGAAAAGTTCGGTGATGTACTCGTGAGGCTTGGGGCCGCCGCCGCCTCCAATGGTGACCCAGCCCAGCGATCCAACACCGTCAGCAACCATGGACAGCGGATCCTTGAGCGCCGGCTCGCGGTTGCTCTGGCGCACCTCGTCCGTCTTCTCCATCGACGCCTGCAGGTCCTTCAGGAAACCCATAATTGTCTGGTCATCGGGCTTCTTCGCCTTGTTGGCGATGGACAGGAATGCGCGCTGTGCTGCGAATGCGCCCTCGACTGCCTTGGACTGAGTCTCGATGACGGCGCCCAGCTTGCTGCTCAGGTCCAGCCAGGTCTTCAGTTCTGTGTTGACGAGCTCGTCGAAGGCGGCGATGGACGGTGGCAGGCTCTCGACGACCTGGGGCGAAGGGGCAGCGGCCACGGGGGCAGCAGCAGCTCCTCCAGCGGCGACGGCGGCGGGCGCTCCGGTGGTGCTGGGGCTGCTGTCTGTCGCGAACGAGGACGAGGCGATGTCCTCAAGGCGCGAGGTGGCCGCTTCGAGCCTGCGGATCATCGAAGTCAGCACTCCATCTGGCTTCTTCTGGCCCTCTGGACGGGGGGCGATGGCTCGGTGCTCTGACGACTCGCTCATGGTGGGAATGGCAGGGTCGGGAGGGTTGGGAGGGAGGTACACACCGCTTTATTAAGGTCGTCAAGCTATTCATATTGTTTTGGGCCATAACTGCGGGGAAGGTGCTGCTCACGCAGGGAAGTTGTGTACTACGGCCAGGAGCTCGGGGAAGTGACGGACGACGGCCACTCGCAGCTCGTGCACGCTTGCACTTATCTTGCTGTGCTTCTAGAAAGGATGGACGGAGCTAAGGATAGGCCAAGGTCGAGCGGCCTCGTGTGACGTGTGATGGACAGACGTCTGCCTGGGTTGTTATTCACAGCGAGATGTTACGTAGTCCAGCCAGGAGGTAGTCGGTACAGCTGCTCCCTCAGGCGAGCGCAAGGCCGTAGACCCACGTACGCGCTAGTGCTGCAGCCAACTACGCCGGACACGCATCACCGACTGACCGCGGGGGTCTGTCAGTGGTCGCGTTCCACACACGCTGCATCGTGATTCTGGCTGTGGACGCTTTGAGAATCGCACCCTGGTTGATCTCGGGCTCAAAGTTCAAAATACTGACAAAGCTTCATACCGAGATATATTCGCACCCCACTTCACAATCGCAGGGTCCGAGATCGCTGATAAGATACATACAACATCTTTTGCTTCGAAGCAAGAAGCATCAAACACCATCATGGCGACCGCTAGCTCGGACATCGACTTCTGCACACTCGGCATGTTCATCATCGACGAGATCGAGTTTCCTCCACCTAAGCCACCAGTCAGGGACATTGTCGGCGGCGCTGGATCTTACTCAGCACTTGGAGCCCGCATCTTCTCTCCCCCTCCTTTGTCGAAAAGCGTTGGCTGGATCGTGGACTGCGGGTCTGACTTCCCTGCCGAGCTGCGAGACTTCATTGCGTCATGGGATAGCGGTGTGTTGATTCGTGAGACACCTGACCGACTGACTACGCGCGGCTGGAACGGATACGGAGAGAACGAGCACAGGGGTACGTCGTTCTCGAAGGAAGCTACACGTTGGGATCTGACAGATGACAGCATTCCGGTACATGACGCCTAAACTTCGATTAGCTCACGAGGATTTGAAAGGTACAGATCTGTTGTGGGCCAAGTCATTCCATCTCATATGCTCGCCCGTGCGATGCATCGAGCTTGCCAGGAACATCCTCGAACTGCGGGTCGCAGCTTCTCCCACTACTGAGCGACCGCTCTTCATCTGGGAGCCTGTGCCCGATCTCTGCGTTCCTGCTGAGTTTGAGAATTGTCTAGAGGCACTGAAGTACGTGGATGTTGTAAGCCCAAACCATGGAGAGCTTGGCGGCTTCTTTGGCCAGTCGACCGATGGACAGGAGCACGTCAACTTCCGCCTGATCGAATCGCTGTGCGATCGATGGCTGGAAAGCAGCATTGGACCCAATGGCAGTGGTGGCATTGTACTGCGGAGTGGTAAAGACGGGTGTCTGATTGCGCGTCGTGGCTTGCGTAAGTGGATGCCTGCATACCACCAGAACGGTGAGAAAGTCGTCGACCCTACTGGTGGAGGTAACGGTTTCCTGGGCGGGTTAGCAGTTGGGTTAGTTCGCGGCGGAGGTGTTGCAGAGCTCGAAGAAGCTGCAGCCTGGGGCTCGATATCAGCGAGCTTCGCCATAGAGCAGGTCGGTATGCCGGTGCTCGCTCAGAGTCCGCAAGGCGAGACGTGGAACGGTGTTCGTGTCGAAGAAAGACTCTCAGAGTTCAAACAGAGGCTGGATAGTTATGTACAGCCGTAAACCTTGCTGGTTGTGAATCCTACACGCCTTGCCCGCCCTCTATTGCCCCTGCTGCTTCAACTTCGCCTCGTGCTCGCGGATCTCTCTGCTCCAGCTGTGCCGTGTTAGCTGGATTCTCCTCTTGCGGCGCTCCTGCTCCTCGCCGTCTCAGTGTGACGTACTATCGGCTGGGGAAGAAGCGGCCCTGCTCGGGCATCTTGTCGCGGTGCTCGCGCTGTGCGGAAACAGACCAGGCCATGCCGACGATGCTGGCGAGGACGAGGCCAACAACGGCGGTGTTGCCCTTCCAGTTGGCGGGCTGCGCATACCAACCACCGGCCGGCGACCAGACGTGCTTGGGGTACCTGTGGGCGGTCAGATTGCGAGCAGCGAGGCATTGGCGGGCCATTCTCACGGGATCTTTCCTCCTCCGCCCATTGTGAAGTGCTGCTGTGGATATTTCTGGGGTGGGTGTAGCTGCGGCTTGACCTGTCGTCGGCGGTGCTGTGCAGATGCGGCCGCTAGTCATTGTCTTGGCGCCCCAAATTCTCAGAGAAACTGATGGTCGCGACTTTCCAGGAGACGACACTCGAGCCCGTCCGCCTGTGCCTGTCCCTGCCGCCGTTTCCTCGCCCTTCCGCCGGCCGCCGTCTGTTTCTATATCCGATGAAGCGGATACCTCTGTCCCGGTGCGCCTCGCAATTGCAGGCTGCGCCGTCGCCTCGCCGGCCCTCGTGCCTCTACCAAGCCCAGCGCTCCATCGCAGCCCGCAGCAGCAGGATACAGGCGCGATACCAAACAACCGTGTCGATACCCAACGACGGCGAGCTGGAAGTCGAGCTCCCCGAAGAGCCCTCAATTGTGGCTGGACAGACAGCAAAGCCCAAGACACGGCAGCCGCGCTGGCCGACTCCCCTCGAGAAACTGCCATCACCACACCCCAGCTCCGCCGAGCGCTCAGTAAAGCTGCACGCCCTGCGGAGTCGACTGGCCCTCCCGAAGCGCTTCCCCCTCCAGACCCTCGCCCGTACCCTCGTGCATCCCTCCGCAGACCCCAACGCCGCCTTCAACAACGCCTCGCTCTCCATCCTCGGCCGCCATCTGCTCGGCTACTACACTACAGAATGGCTGATGTGCAACTACCCGCGTCTGCCAATGGCCGTCGTCTTCTCCGCAGTCGATGCATACATCGGCCCCAAGGCTCTGGCCACCGTCGCCAGCGAATGGGGCATCGAAGCCGCCGCAGAGCCCGGAGGTGAGGTCGACCCCGGCCTCCTCCAATTCAGAAGAATTCAATCTGGAAGCGACCTCCCAGCATCGCTGAGGCGCCAGGCACCATGGAGCTGGAACGTCACAACAACACACAAGATCATGAAGACCGACGAGTTCGGCTCCAACAGCGCCGCACCGAGCCCGCACGCGCTGGGCAGCACACCGGTGCCCATGGAGGAAGCAGCACAGTCGTTCGTCCGCGCCCTCGTAGGGGCACTGCACCTGCAGCTCGGCGCGCCCCTCGTCAAGCGTTTTTTCCGCGATCACTTTGCGAGCCGCCACCTTGACATCAGCACACTCTTTGATTTCCGCACACCGACCCGCGATCTGTCGAAACTCTGCGCACGAGAAGGCTTCGAAGCCCCTGTTGCCCGCCTCATCTCCGAGACCGGTCGATTGAGCAGACACCCGGTGTTTGTCGTGGGTGTATACAGTGGCAAGGACAAGCTGGGTGAAGGTGCAGGAAGTTCGTTGGACGAGGCGAGGACAAGAGCAGCAGCTGCGGCGCTGAAGGCGTGGTACCTGTACAAGCCGCTCGAGGTCACAGTGCCCAGCAGCACAGAGGGCGAGCTCGACACATCGAAGTGGAGGCCGAACATGGTTGACTGTGGTGAGGTCATCGTGTAAGAGACGGAACTCGATATCGATACCTACACTTCGGCGCAATGGGCGACAAGATAGCCCGTTCGGATAATTCAGCATGTTGTACGCATAGATGGTTGGCATCTGATTCGATTGTACACTTTGGAGCGATGGGTTTGGGCGATTAGGAAAAGAGATGACGAATAGGCAAGAAGAGGAAGCCAGGAGACGAGAGCACGATCGAGAAGCGCCGCATATGTTCACGGCGCAGACCATGTACCATATGTGACACCATTTGGGATACCACTGAGATCCGCAACTTGTAAAGAATATGAAGACGAAGTTACATTCCACTTCAGTTCGGCCATCGTTCGATTGAAGTTAGCTGCTGCTGCGCTTTTGTTAAGAGTTGGGGAACCTGAGAAGCACCCCGCGAGGCCGAAGGGATCGAGATAAGTCTATATCCCTTCTGTGAATCGCATCGCCTTCTTCTGATTGAATATCCGAGCTCCCCTTCTAACACATGACAACCTCCACACTCCACTCTCACCTGTCTTTACGAACGACCCACAACCACAACGTCGCGCATCAAACGCAGTGACTGGCCAACAAACGTCAAGCTGCTCCTTCTACTCGTCATCTTCCAGCTGCGGCATCTCTTCAACGTTGGGCCGTGTGGAAGTGGCGCCTTCCTTTTACGGCGCCATGACCGAATGACGTACGACGCGTTCGCTTTCACTCTGTCTAGGAGTCGAAGCCCTCTCTGAATGCACTTGGTCTCTTTAATGCTCAGCGAGACATCACAGACATGTCAAAGCCGAGACCTGTAGCCATCGACCTGAGTGTGATTACTTGCCATCTGGGTAGATCAGAGCGATAGCTAGTTCTTTCATCATGTCTCTTGAGTGTGCTACGAAGAGTGCAGTCTCAGTATGTTGTTCTCAACGTCTCCTCCTGCGTAGACGCGCAAGGCGAGATGCAGCTTCACACCCAGTTGCGCACAGTCTGTACTCCAGCTTTGCATTTGATTTGAACATCGAACCGAAAAATTTTGCACAGTTCGGTACACAGTGTACATAGACTTGGGCCCGAGCTCTGTAAGCCTGAGATTCATAGGACGCTTGCGTATCCTCGAAAGGCATACAGTGTGAACCACGAATTCGCGCGACCCCGTAATAAATGTCTTCAGTCGCTCCCAAGGCCTGTTGGCCACAGTCAGTGCGAATACTGGAGATATAACGCGATCGAACTTATCTTTAAAGCTCTCTCTACCGGTCGTCATGTCAGTAACAATCATGAGCTGATCTATGCGGCGTAGTATAGCTATTGCAAATGGAAATTATGTCATAGAAATTCATCAGAAATTTCGAGCGTGCCATGCTCCAGCAACTCATGTAGGAATGGTCCGGCCTCTTGGTTTACCAACTTGCATGTGCTCAGAAGACCTGTAGTGAACTTTGTCGCCCTGAGGGTTATTCTCCCCTCGACCATCTCTCAGATCCGGACCGAATCCAGGTGTTCATATACCAAGCGCCGAAGTTCTGTTGGCAAGTCGAGAAAGCTGAATGTTTTCATCGCGGTGGGTTGGTATGAAGTTGATTGGAGAGCCAAGCGTTGATTCGATACATCATTAGACCTTGAAATCAGCGAGACCAGATATGGTTGCGTCACTCTGATTGCGGTACACAAATAGTGCTAGCAAACTGCAAAGGTAAGCGCGCATGCCATTTGTACATAACAACTCACCATTGTGAGGCTCCTGAACATCCATAGCTACAACGTACGTAACATGTTTGGATGTAGACAGTCTCTCTCTTCCAGACAGAATGGCGAGTGGCTCCCCATGCTTTCGTTCCACGCAGTTGCCCGGGCTCGAGTTTCACAGTGATAGACCTCGGAAGATATTTATATACCATGAGACGAAGCTCTTTCGGTAGGTTGAAAAAGCGGAATGTTGGTAATTCGGTCATGGTCGGGACTGTCTGCAAAATCCTTTGTCGAAGAGGTGAAGGGGTGGGTTGACACAGGACAGGAATGCCTTTTAGGCAGCCTGTCGGGCCTTAATCGTGTTGTTTGCGAACAACAAACTTCGATAAGTCCTTCGACTTTCACGCGAGAATCAATGCAAGCTTGGTCTCATGTTGCCGAAGAGACCAGAAACCAGTGATCTTTGGGAGGCCTGTCAGTCTGTAACGTTTGTTAAGATCACCTCTGGAATGCTCCGGTAGTGTCTTTGGCCCCGGTAGTCATGTATTGAAAAAGCGGCGGCGCGAGATGTAAGCGTTTAAAAAAGCGCAGTGCAGCTAGGACAAGCGCCTAGTTGTACCTGGTTGCCTCGAGCAACGCCTCTAGAGCATTCTCGTCTTTCTGTAGGCAATCTGGAGGCATTTCGAGCTCTGCAATGCAGCCATCCATCCAGACATGGTGCTCAGAATAATGCGTTCCATCGGATCGTTTCCAATTGTAGCGATACTGCTGATGCCAATCATCCCAGATTCTGTAGCAGAACTGCATCGTGCAACGTATGATGTTATGTTCGTCGCGCCAGGGCATGATTGGGAGAGGGTAGCCAGGCGTGTCAGTCTCGTCAAATTGGCTAGGACCATCGAAATTCCACTGTTCGGACTCTCCGAATCTGAAAGTGCGAAGCTTCTTTAGATTTTGTGCGAAGCGGTTGAGGACGTCATGCCAGCGTAGAATGAATGAGACAAAACTCAACCGCGGCTGCTCACCGGAAACCCAATCACCGTTGGTAGGAGTAATGGACCATCCGTAGTCCAGATAGCCAATGCTGTATGGGTCTTTCCCTATGGGATAGCCTTCATCGTCAAGCCAGTCCTTGATGGAATGCCCCACCTGGTAAAGTATAGCGCATCTGTCGAGATTCAACTCCTCGAGAGAAAGGCTATGGGACAAGAGCCATTCGATCTGGTGATTGTGGTAGAATATATGATGACCTAGGGTAAGCGAGCGTAGTCTCGGAAAATGCACAGGCCGGAGATCGAGCTTCGGAAACCACCCAACGGGCAGATCTGAGTAAAGTACCAGCTTACTCAGATCGTATTGCATTGGTCTGAGGAAACGATCGGCGAATTTGTTCCAGAACAGGTGGATGTTGGTGCTCTACTCAGCTTAGCTCTAGTTTCGGCAACTGTATTGGATGTTGCAGGGAGATCGAAAAGAACATCTTTGTAGCTAACGGAAGACCCATCTGTATGCAAAAGAAAACGACAGACATTGACTATCTCCTGGTTCGAAGCCTCTATCCTACTTTTCCTCCAACGTGACAAACTGTGTGCACGTACCTTATACATGGGTCCTGAATCGGCTGAGGTCTCTCGATGCTTGACACTCATTCGGAAAGACTTCACACCGGTCATTGTACTCATCAGTTCAGGTGTCTCTGGCCTTGGCTGTAGTCCTTTGTCGCCTGTGTTCTCGTAATGGCGCAGAGCAAGCCCATTGATACGTCCTCTCAACGGACTCAAGATACGCCTCAGCCAGATCCTTTGAAAATCCGGATCTTGGAACAGGTTGTCGTCGCCGTCCTCGCCGGCGTGCCTGTCGAAGTGCACAGTCACGCCTTGAACGTTTGGGAAGAGGCTGAGTTGCTTGATGCAGTCATGATACTCGGGATGATAAATCGGCTGTGGCCAAGCCCCTTCGAACCATTTATACGAATATACTGGGTGGTGGTCCTATAGACTATTGATTAGCGATTGCGCAAGATCTTTATATCGAACTACGCACGCAATGTGGCTCGCAAGTGTAGATTTCGACCTCTTTGACGTGGTTCCGTAGCTTTTCGTGCAACATGATGCTCTTGAAAGAATGAGCGTCGTGGCCCAAAGGTCCTGGTAAGCGATCCACAGCCCATCGCGGCATGCGGCCACCATAATGTGATAGAGGCAAAGAATTTAGCCTTACGCGCGAAGGGAGCGCAATGGGACTGCTCTGACGTGATGCCGGCACGAAGGCATCTTCCTCGTCGATATCATCTGTGTTGATGACTTCGACCTCAGGTCGTTCTGGGACCGTGACCCCGCCTGATGAGAGAGCCTCCTCTAGCTCTGCCTCAGGCGTTCCGGCTATGAGCAGAACGGATTCGAGCGATTCCATTATCTCTCGGTCCCCGATCTCTGGATGATCACCTACCATGTCCTCGAATACAGGAGACCCGTCCCCAGCCCATATCCAACCTTCGTCTTGCTCCGAATCTACACTGTGTCTCTCGTCCTTATCGTCGTCTTTCCGCCATTCTGGATAGAGTGTGACAGTACGGAAGAGCTTCGCAGTCGATATCTGAGAAAATCGATTGTTGAGCAGTCGAACTTTCGCGAGGTCCCTTTTGCCTAGAAAATCGATGAGCCTGACTAGCAGCTCATCTGGGAGGGCCTCCAGCTTTGCCATTTGAGCGCTATTATGAGTGCGACCACGATTCAAGGTCTTTTTATCTAGAGCGAGTCGTAATGAGGTAGAAGAATTGACCAGGTGGACAGTGGGGCCTCGCTTAACAGGCAAGACTCCAGTCCGAGGCTGCAGGTCGCACTCAAAACATTTTTGTAGACTTTGCGCGACTGCCTATGATCCCTGATTGCTGTAATGGATCTGCGATGACGGGACTGGGCTTCTCTTGTAAAGGTGTGGATAAGCCTGCGTTCTGGTGTGGGGAAAGCTCGATGTTAGCGTGAGTTTAGTAAGCACAGTTCTACGACCTTTAGACGGCGTTTCTGCCAAACATTATAAGACATGTGCACCAGTCGATCCTGGAATTGCGCATATAGCGCTTTCAAATTGGACGTTGGTTTGGTATCTAGGTTGTGAAGAAGAGGAGCTAGCCGAGACATAACGTCACTAAACGCAAGGCTGCCGTCAGCTGCAGGCAACCATGTCACTCTGACATTCAAATCAAGCAGGCACTACTTCTGCAGTACTCAATTGATTTGTTCAACACCCAGATATCTCTACAGATAAACATGCTCGACATTGCAAGCCGTCGCCAGGCTTGCGAGGACACACTCAGACGCATCCCTTCCGTCGCCGCATCCGCAGCGGCTCAAGGCGGAGACCCACTCAACAGTGCTTTCATCCCAGCACAACTCCCACCTCTTGACAAATCCAGCCCTCTCTATCCTGGACTCACTCGTCGTCCTATCGAAATCCACAACAGCGACGCCTTCGCTCTCGCCCGGACCCTAGACGCCACCACTCCTGCCCTCAGCTCTAGCAACAATCCCAAAGATCTGAGGCGTGGCAAGGTGGGCGTTTTGAACCTCGCCAGCGATCGAGAACCTGGCGGTGGCTGGCGCTACACCTTGTCTAAGACGCAGGAAGAGGCTCTCTGTTATTCATCGACGCTGTATGCCACACTAAACCCTGAATGGTACCCATTTCCAAACACCGGACCTGGATCCTGCGCTGGCATCATATCACCGAATGTTGTCGTGTTTAAGGACACCATAGACCGTGACCTTATCGATCTGCCAGTTGAGCAGCGGCACATCGCGGCTGTTATCACTGTGGCTGCGCCATGCTATCCAAAGCTTACGGTCGACGGAAAAGATTTCGCAGATCGATCCGAGCTGGAGGACCTGCGCGAGAAGATCATGCTGGTACTGAGATTAGCGGCGGTGCATGGTGTCACTAGTCTTGTGCTTGGGGCGATGGGCTGTGGTGCTTATGGTTGTCCGCCGCGCGCTGTCGCTCGAGAGATGAAGATGGCGCTTGAAAGAGATGAATTCACTGGATGGTTCCAGACCATCGCATTTGCTGTGTACGCTGCTGGGCCGTCTGGTCAGCAGAACTTCGACATCTTCCAGGACGTCTTCAATGGATCGTAGAGCCGTGTGAACGATTCTTGGGAGGATCCAACGTCAAAGCTACCCCCGACGAAGCCTCTGCTTTCTGCACCAATCAAGGCCCTCCTCTGGTACGCAGGAATTTCATTCCCACTGCAAATTGAACGACGTTGAGCAGAAACATGCATTCGGCAGGAAGGCCATGTCTGGTGCACGTTGGGCTTCTGAGCGCAATCTGGACATGGATTCATGATCATACGCATTTATTAGGATATATGGTTCCGCATACCTAGATTGTAACACCAGAGTTGTAGTCATGATGAGGCTGGCACTTGCATTCCAGACCGAACAATGTTCGTCTTCGTAATCATGTTGATTCCATGGCGCTTCAGCGCGCAATTCTTTAGCTATATATACACAATTGTAACAAGGCCCTCCTTTCAAACTTACGAGGAGTTGGAGTTATCTGCGCAACTCCATGCCGACGAACCACCAGACGCATTGTAGCTGTTGATGATACCGACAATAGAGCCGTACGTTCCAGCGATCGTAAGGAACCAACCTCCAACGATCATAAATGCACACCAGCCGACCATGAAATACCACTTGCCGGTCCTGGAATTACGCCAGTTGTCGTAGAGCCACATGCAACCCATGGGCTGGATGGACATGAGGGTACCGAGGAGCGCACCGACCAGGGACACAAGTCCACCGAACACGGGAATGGCGCTGGCAATAACATACGCAATGATAGCATTTCCGGCAGTGCAGCCAATCCAGGTCATCCAATGAGTCGGGGTGTTACGTGTAAGATGCTGGGATCCACGAAGGAGGCGCATGAACAGGTACTTGGCGGCGAAATGCACGAACAGAGTCGTGCTGACCAAAAGACCAGGAAGTGCAATGCCGTAGCAGATCTTCTTCATGATGTGCCCAGCGGAACCAAGAGCAGGCGAAGAAACGTAGGATCCGCAGAAGTAGTAGACAACGCATCCAATGGCGATGTAAACTGCAGTCATGGTTCCCTGACAGACGATAAGAGCGCGGGTGTAGTGGCGAGGCTCGCGCATTTCAGAGATAATGTTGAAGAAAGCTGGGGTTCCGGCGTATGCGAAAACGATGGAGGATATCGAAGCGAAAGCATCGGCGGCGGTGGGCGAACCGAACAACTCAAAATCCGACTTGAAGGGGCCAGTCTGGGGCGCATCGGCGGGACGGTCTTGGATACCAACAGCAATTGTCAAGATCAAGACTGCGCGAGTCGTTAGCAAGCACCTTTAGAGGAGAAGTGAACGTCTTCAGGCACTTACTGGAGCTGAGAATACTGACAACACCGACCCAAGCGAGCCAGGAGATCTTTCCAAGAGTTTGAATACTGCCCAGACCGAAACCAGCAATAGCAGCAACAGCAACGAAGATAGCTGTGCAAGCGCCGTGGGACGAAAGAGCGTTGAGAGCTGTCGAAATACCGAGCATACCGGATCCAGCGACGAAGATCCAGTACAAGGCGAATGTGAAACCGAAGAACTCGTAACCAAAACGTCCGAAGAGTTTGCGACCAACGTCGTCAATTCCGTAGATATCAGGGTGGTTCATTTTGAAAACACCGATAATGTAGTTGGACCAACTTGTCATGGCAGCGATAACCAGGATGATGATTACACCGGGGATCAAGCCGAGGCTGTGGAATACTGAAGGGATGGATAGGACACCAAGACCAATTTGTGTCTTCAACATGAGCACAGCTGTGCCTTTCCAGCCAACCTACATCTGTCAGTGGCTTGTTCGCATATGACCATCTGAGCGACATACGGCACGATAGTTGGGGCCATCTTCGTTGATCTCTCCGAAAACAGCATCGGTGATAGAGACTCGACGAGCAGTGCCATGCTGAACACCAGACGCTGTAGTGTAAATGCCGTTGTCGTCGTAGGCGGCTTTCTCAGGGTCTGAGTGGTGATGATCCTTGAAGTCGGCCATTGTGGAGTAGAAATAGGTTGAATGCCCAAGATGCTATGTGCGCATAGATCGGAAACTCGGGACTTGTGAGGACAACTGAAGGAGCTGCTGAATCGTCACAGATGGACGACATGGCGTCACTTTATGAACGCTTCGAAGCCGACAATCGCTAACCATGCTTGCCCTAGGAGTACGTCGGGGGCGCCTGGCGCGATAAGGTCGGAACCGTGCTACCACTATGGTAAGGTCGTTGATCCGAGCGTAGTCGAACTGCATCTGGGCATATCTATGTGGATCGCCCACTAACGCCCCCGGATTTGAAAGTTGGTCATGCGGGGAAGCCGCCACTTACGAGAGCAGATCTAGGGACTTGATGATCTCTAGGTATGTGAGATCTATAGGATTCATGTTAAAGCTGTTCTGCAGCAGATCAAAGCCAGAACTCGAAGCCTCGAGATGAGCGCATGGAGTACGAAGCTGGACGATCCATGCAAAAGTGGGCCGAAGATAAGAGCAGGGAGTGTGCTTAGGGAAAGTTTAAGCCCACACTCTGTGCTTCATCCACACCACCGTAAGCTCCCACGTAATTTGAGCCGCATCCATCGGCCGATGGAAGCTAAGCAACGGCACACCCTGAAGAGCGCAGGTTTCCGCGCAAAGTCACACGACCCGCATCTATCCCGAAACGTGCTTCAGGCCTTAGCGCCCTCCAAGCTACGGGGCCCTACCCGTATCGACCGGGGTCTGTCAGCCACCGAAAGCCTTGACAGTTGCCAGCCAGCGGGACCATTACCAAATAGCTTCCTGTTTAGCATGCGAACAGCTGCGCCAAGCTCAAAACTCTGGGGGACTCTGGGGTAAAGCAACGAGCTGCCCCATAAAGAACGCGGGGAACGACGGAGGGAGGAATTGAGATCGTAAACCCTTCTTCCCTGGATAGCGACCTTCAAGATAGCATTGCAGAATTTTCGTAACGGAGTGGCGAGAGATGGAGGGCCGTGTGCTCGTGAGACGACCGGCAAACCGACCGATTGGGGAGTTTCGAAATGACGCGGAGCGGCGGTACCTTTGGCCAGGGCTCGCAGCATCTTAGCTCAATGATTAGGCATACCTCTGGCCATCGATGGCCTGAAAAGACAACACTTCCCGTGGAGGGAGACCGTGCAACATGTTGGGACCGGTACTTGCGCGCTGAGCGCGTCGTAGTTGCTAACGACTATGTTGCAGATGTCGGCGCAGGGCTGGATCGCAACGTGCTGCCACGTTCTGTAAGCCGCAGTATCTGGCCCAAAAGACCGCCATGAAGACGGTTATAGTCGGTGCCGATCTCGCATATGGTCGTGAGCCTTTCGCTTGAAGCTTTGGCAAGCTTTGTGGATACGATAAGCTTTGGAAATGCCCGGTTGCGATAGCTTCCTGATTGGCGGGTGAAGGCACCTCCCGCCAATGACGTAGATGTGGCACCTGCACGCTCACATCCCAGCAGGTGCCAGCCATGACTCGCCCACCCCTCGAAATGCTACCTAGGTACGTAACCACGTAACGTACGACGTCCCTCGAGCGACATTTCACCTGCAAAGCAATCTAACCGGTACTTGGCGGTGCTCACGCATCCAGGAGCTGCGGGAGGACACGCTGTGATGTGCGAAGCTCCACATGAACCAAACCTGCGTTTAGTCGTGACCCAGGCCGGCGATCAAGGCTACCGTCGAAAACGACTAGACGAGTCGTCGAAGATCAGAGCACAGGACAGATCGACGATATGGAGATTGGAGGAAACGAGCTCGTAAGAGATGACAGATCGCTGCACACGCGTGGGGCTTAACCGCAGCACGAGCAGTAGGGTTTGAGACACTTCATCATTGCTTCAAGAAGCGAAAATCTGTCGAGAATGCCTTCAGGTCGTTGAAATCTCGCGCAGAGAGTATAGAGAACTCATTGCAGAGGTTCTAGGAACAGAAGAGTTTATCATGGTAGCTGACACCCAATTCGCAAAGAAACTCGTCCATAAGAGGGGACCTGTTGAAAAGCAGGAGGTAGTCAGACGCTGTCAGGAATGCACTTATATTGCAATAGGAGCTCTGGAGACTACAATAACTTTGTGCGTTGCGGGCCAGCTTTCCCTGCAACACCAAAATCTGGTAACGGTCGACCTCTCCAGCATCCAGCTACTGCAGCTGGATGTATCTGGGCTCGCAGTTATTGAAAGCTGACCTTTGCACGACTGTTTGGACACGAAACCGGTACAGTGCTCCAGATACACCAGAGATGGCTGTCTCATCTTCCAGTTTCTCCTCATCTGGAGGCATGAACGTGTACATGCCGATCCAACGGTAGTGCACTTCGTCTTTCGTTACCAATAGAAGCCCTGTCGGGCCTCGGTCAGACCCCTCATCGTAACGTAGGATTTGCAAGGCGTACAGCTTCGCCCCCTCTATCAGATGGGCAAGGCGATCACCATCAGCATCCAGATGCGTCTGTGCCCAGTCGAGGCCCAGTTGTGTGTCCGCACTGGGTTCGTGTACCTTCGAATGCTGAAGCTCTGATAGCCAGACCGGAGTCGAATTTTGCTTCTTGTAAAGTTCCTTTGAGTAGTATGATGCCTGATTGCACAGTCCCATAAGGCGCATGTGCGTACGTTGGGTTCACCAGACAAGGCTTGATTGACAAAGCGGGATCAGTGTATCCATCTGTGTGCAATCGCCAATTGATCCAACTTTTGGCGCATACCCAAGACCAATGAGGCCCAAGGTATTCCCCAGAAGATTCACTGTTGGGCGAGTCCGATTGCCATAACAATCCTCTGCAGAGCTGCGAACGCCATATGCCCGCTAGATACGTGTCATTCTGGGTGTTGTCCCACGTCTCAGCAATTCTAGATATCGCCGGCAATTTGTCTTTGCTATCTGTAAGATGGCGAGCGGTGTACTGCTCAACGATGTGCATCCAATGTATGATGGCTCGTCTACTATTCCTCATGCTTTGATACATTTTATCGGCTTCCTTGAGGTGCGTGAAATGTAAAGAGGGTAGTGCCTGCTCATCTACACGTAGCATGATGGACTGTTCGATGTCAAAGAACCTTGACATGTCCAATGGAGGCCAAAGTCTGTGAAGCGCAGAACTCGACGCGCGAGCAGATGCTCTTGCAAAGTCCAACTGCGCTGGTCGATAGGCGAAGCTACTGCCCCTTTGGCGAGGATTACTGTGCTCAGCTTTCCATTCGGTGATAAGAAGGGCAGAACTGTCCCAACAGTTCCAGGGAAGGGGAGAGGGCAAGGATGCAAAAAGCCTTCATGGCAGTTTTCCGCTCTTGACGCTGATATCGTGATGTGTGAGTACTGGTAAATCTTGTGCATCTGTGCAATTTCTGCCGCCTTACCCCTGAGGCTATCTTGCGGGATGCAGAGACTATCAATCTAGATCCATCGCAGACCAAGTGCCCACACCGCTTGCACAGCGTCGTGAAGAGTCTTTGGCAAAGATCGTGACATGACACCGTCTTGCAGCAAACATTCAGTCATACTGTTCAGCTGCAATATTTGCCGGTCGCCCCAACAATACGATACTGTTGCGTATCTTTCTGCTGATGCTTGCGTTCCAAGTGTCGATGCTGGACACAATCGAACCTGAAGCTGCTGATCGGTGCTATGGGTTTCGATCTTCAGCAGCCGCTTAGGGAAGGGATTGTAGCCGCGTGTTGCACATTCTGGGTGCAATGATTCACAGTCCAACAGCCATCTCGTGGCCCAGGCTATGGATGTTTCGCTCTTGAAGGTCTTATCTCGACTGACGAAGCTGCAAGGCTGTCTAAGTCATGGTCAGACTAGTCTCAACATTCGGGATTAATCCTACCTGCTGAAGCCAAGAGCAAGTACTTGGAAGGCAAATGTGAAGGTTCACGGAGGCCATCGTCGAGCTGACCACTCGCGCAAGCCCATCGCCCACGCGCAGCCTTGAGAATGGGACTCACACCACGGTCGTTGAAGATGACCAGATTGAACGTCCAATGCTCCGCTTGGATGCCGCGAGACTGTAGTCCCTGTTTGAAGCCAAATCCTTGCAGGATGGACTGAAGCATCGAAAGGCAGTGCTGGAAGACCGTGCAACTATCCAAAGCACCGCGTAACACTTTGTGGCCTCGATACCTCACTCTGATCAATCGCTGAAAGCTCAAGAGGTCCTTATGGATTTCTTGTTGTCGACAGTACGCGCAAGTGTGAACTAGGTTGGCGAGGTTCTCGGGGACGGTGATAAGGCTTTCGTTTGGTGGGTTCATAGTTGTTGCTGATCTGATAATCAAGACACTGCGGAGGCGAAGCAGTCACGCACAAGCGTGATCTTCATGTCATATTGGGAGATATCGTTGATCCGGCTGTGGTGGGGCAGTTGCGCAAGACATTGCCCGGGTTTTTTTGCGTCACACGCATGACGCTAGTGTGGTTCAGGTAGCCACGACGTATCTGCATCTAGTGACTGATACAATATGGGTGACACGGTTCGGTGAAGCCAGGAATCTATTTGGTGACGTACCACCTCTTCTCGTGCTCAGTGGCCGTGAGCTTCGCATCTGCAACCGTCTACCCATAGTCAGTGGTAGTCTGCTCAGCAACAGACCACCCTTCATCATGAGCCAGCGTATGCATCAGAACACTAGGTATGCTGAGAGTCACAATTTCTTACGTCTCGATCAGCGTACCCGCTGCTCTCCATAGTCTGAAAAAACTGCGTCCACGGCTTCGTGCCCGGGTTGCCGCCGTCCGCCTGGCGGAGGCCGCGTGCATTCGCGTCGCCTTTCTGGATGCCTTCGGCAATGCCTGCATCGACATACGAGGCCCAGCTATCAGGTTGCCCAAGGTTGTTTCGTGGCGTTTAGTGCGCCGGAGAAGGAGGACTGCATTGTTTTGACGTAGTCAAGTCGTGTATCCATGGTCATGGCTGCGAGTTAGGTGAAGGTGCAGCTCAAGTCGCTCCGGCAGTCATCGCGCGGAGGATGGCTGCAGCTGCAGATGCAGCTGGGCAGAGCGTGAGACTGGAGAGGATGGGAAGGAGGTGTAGGCTCAATATGATGGGCACCGATGACTGGGGTTAGAGAAAGAAGGATGACATAGTGAGCGGCGACGTCACCGAGCCTATTGTGTCATCTTATATCTAGTCAGTCGGCTCCATAGCTCACGAAGCAGCCCTGTGTGGCCAACATTGGGAACATCTGCCTCCGGTACTTGTAAAGATTTACGAGGTCCGTTGTTTGGCTGAAGCGGTGGGGCTAACTAGGGTCGTGCCAAACCTTATCCCAATGAGTGATCTGTTCTTGATGCTGATCATGCAAGCATTCAGGTCAATTTCCCACTCACAAATAATCGGGCCTTCAGTATCGAGCCTGAAACCGAGTCTCCGAGGATCCAGAAATTGTAGACAGAATAAGTCTTGTTGTTGATTAGATGTATGGTAGAAATGGGACTGACATGCTCCTTGTAGCTAGCGCGCTCTTGTAAGCGAGTGTCGTCTGGCTGCCTGCATCGTTGTCCGTGTCGAGGGTATCTCTGCACTCTAACAGTCTGGTCATGTTGCCTCATAGGGCAATATTCCGGCTCTGAGTCTGTTTCGGGGTCTTCTATATTGGCTCCCCATGCTCTCATACTGGAAACGGACTGGCGACATCTCTCTGGTATGCTCCTGCAAAGTCTAATTGACTCAGCTGTCCATTGATCTGATCGATCTCCTGGTTCAGGTCTTCTAAGTTCTGTGCCAGACTTGTCTGCTCATCGAACCGTCGGTGCTTGGTAGCATCTGCCACCATTTCTCTGACCATGAACTTCTGTTCCTCGAGAATGATCAGCCTTTCACGTAGCTCCTTCTCCTCGGACTCCATTGCAGATACTTCGCTGCTACTGATGGCACTACCGCCCAGCCTGTCATTGGCCTTGATTGCAGCCAATGCGCCACCCTTCGCTGCCTGGCCTTGTGGCGCGGCATGCTTGAGAATCTTCGGTAATGACCGCAGAGGAAGCATGTGCAGGCTTAGGAAGCTGTATGCTTGTTGATAAACGGCTTTCTGTAGTCGCTGTTGTGTAGACGAATCGGTTGGTAGGTCTCTTATTCGTTTGGCGGCTTGGTCGAACTGTGCGAATGCGTCCATGAGCCGTTTCCGTACTTTGGTCGCGTCTGTGAGTTGTTGTGGAGTTGGTGGCTTTTCAGGATCTTGCAGCGCGGTCAGGAGCTTTTGAAATCGCGGTAGCAGCAGTCGAATGCCTCTCTCGAACTGCGCAAGATTCTCATATGCTCGCTGATCTTTTGGCCTTTCAGCCATCTCGCGTTCGAAATCGGTCCTGCTGAAGAGGGTATGGTTGCAGTCCTTGCACATGCGTACATCGACGCTGATCTGATCTGTTGCCTTTTCAGACTTCTTTGGGTTGACGTTCAGCCCAATTTCCGTCGAACATCCAGTGTTTGGATCCCCACATACGACTCGCCCACACATTCGACAGTGATGTCGCCGGAACGTGTACGTCGAGAATTCTTGCTGGCAGAACGGGCACTGTGAGACTTTTGCATCTTCTTCCCAAGTTATGATTGATTGCTCCAAGGCCTTGCGTTGATCCTTCGCGGTGTTGATGCCAACGGCGGACAACCTGAACCAGCCTCCTCCTGCAGCTGGTGTTTCGTCGACGGGCGGTGGGTTGGCGAGCAGTTGTGTCAGCTTTGTAAGGCGCTTTTCCAGCCTGCTGACTTCCATGTACTCTCTGTCCACTCTCTTCCGTCTGATCTTAGCGAACTCGTCGAAATGATTGCGCTCGAACCCGTGATGGTCATTGTAGCCTTCCCTTGACTTATAACAAGTCTCGCAGACCCGGCACCAGATGCCTCGTACTGGATCGTGTTTCGCTGCTCTTGACAGCTTCATCTGGTACAAGGTGTGGTCCTCGCAGAACAGCTGGCCGCACTGCCTGCAGTTGACAGCTGTCTGGCTGTTTCCCAGCGCCATGCCAGACCCAGTGATTGGCCTCCCACACACAGGGTCTGAGCATGCGTCTCGATACCCTGGTCTCTGCCAGTGCGCTCTTGTGACTTCTTCCTCAGGATCTCGGCGAACCATAGGTGCAGGCGGGGTATCGTGACCGGTACGAGTGTTCGAAGCGCTGCGAGAGTGGGTGGCAGGCGGCGGCGTGGGCGAGCTGTTCGATTCGAAGACGTCGAGGCCTTTGAGCTTCTGGTTCAGTACGGCAAGAGGTTGGAACTTCTTTGCCTTGACCATCTGCTCCTCGAACCAGTTCTTGACCTCATCCTGCTCTTGCTCGACGAGGTTCTGGTGGTTATCGTCAAGATGTCTAGCGAAGATTAGAGACTGTGAATCAAGGGCTATGGCATGGGAAGGCAGTACCGGTTCAGTTGGAGGAGTGTCACCTGCCGTTATCAGTTCACTGCATAGGGTGCGGGCAGGTGCTATCAGCGTACCATCTCCTCGTTGCATATCGGACACGCCAGACGATTACTAGCACGGGCAGCAGCATTCTCGCTCGGCCCCAGTAAGACCTTACTGCCTATGTCTTCCCTCGTCTCGGCGGAGGTGGCGGGGCTGTTGGACGTCTGGCTGCTCAGCGACAGGGAGCTCTCTGAGGGCGACAGCAGGCTCGCGTTGCGGACATGGCTGTACTGCGCCGACGGTGCCTGCAGTGCCTGTGTCTGCGGGGGCGCCGGCGACACGGCGGGCGACAGATTCCTCCCGCTCCCAAGCACGCGACCGCCGCCCAGGGACCTGCGGGAGGCCATGGTGGGAGAAGAAGAGTACCTGGGTACGATGTCTAGGAGTGGTGCAGCTCACCGTGGGTCGCGCCGGAGTTTACGGGGGAGCTGCGCTAGAAGTGGGCGTGGCGCAAGGATTCCTGTGCATGCGCATCGTGCATGCTGGGCACTGTACGCCTAACGAGGCTTCTGTTCGAATGCTGTGATATATTTTCGAGTCTAAATACTACGAATATGATAGACAGCAGCGGTTGAGGCAATGCACCCGTTGATAGCGCAGTCATGGATCTCCTCGGTGCAATTGACAGCCTTGGCCGACTGACGCCATTGAGTTGAGCTCATATCTCCGCGCAAGATGCGCCGCTGCTCTGAACATACACTCCTACAACATGGCGCACGAGGAATTCCCAGAGGTACAGGGCGGCGGCTCGTTGATTCTTGCTTGGCAGATACGGAACAAGCGCGTGCTCGTGGTCGGCGGAGGCGAAGTAGGTGTCATTGCTGTGCGCGTGCGATGGTAATTGACGATTGACTGTAGCACAGGTCGCCGCAGGCCGAATCTTGAACGTTCTCAACGCCGACGCCAAAGTCACTGTAGTCTCCCCGCGAGATGGGCTGAATCCAGAAGTTGCATACCGAATCGAGCAGGGGCAGGTTGAATATTTCGATCGCAAATTCGAGCCCTCCGACCTCGATGGCGCAGATATGGTTATGACCGCTGTCGATGACCCAGAAGCCTCAACACAGATCTGGAAGCTGTGCAAGGAGCGGAGGATAGCAGCAAACATTGCGGATGTGCCGCCAGAGTGCGACTTTTACTTTGGGAGTGTGCACCGCGATGGACCACTGCAGATCATGGTCAGCACAAATGGCAAAGGCCCCAGATTAGCCAACATCGTCAGACGACAGATCGCTGCAAACCTCCCGCCGAACATTGGCCAGGCCATCTCAAGAGTAGGCATGCTACGACAGAAGCTGCGGAAGGTAGCGCCAGACATCTCAGAGGGCCCAAAGCGAATGGCATGGTGCGTTCATTGAGTCACATGTTTAGAAGCTCTACTAAAACGGCACAGGATGATCAAGGTCAGCGATGCCTACTCACTTGATGACTTATGCTCCATGTCTGAGAAAGATATGGAGCAGTTGCTCGGTTACTACAAGCCCAATACAGTGCCCAGCCTCGAGCTGCTGCGACTCCAGGAGCCAGACGGTGCTTTCGACGGGCCCTTCCTTATCTAAAAGTCATCCATGCGGCATTCTAAACAAGCAGAATAGATGGTTTGGGCAGGCGAGCGTTTTCATGAATCACTATGTATATCACATGTACAGTGTCCTCCCCATGAAAGCAGTGAAGTATGGTCAAAATGACGGTTGCGCTGACGTCACGCGGCTCCGTCCTGAGCATCAACGCAACCCACTGTGTACATCAACACTTTGACGTCTTCGCCTCATTCAGCTATTACATTCCAGATCGAACTCGGGGAGAAACGCAACACGACACGAAGTATTTTAAGCAATAGTCCTGAGACTCAACAGAACATGCTTACAGTCACACGAACTCAAGGCCAGCACCCAGTCACAAAAGCTAAGCAGATGTAGTTGAAAGGAGCTGAGGTGGGTTCCAAGCTGAGTCGCTATTCGTACTTAGCCCAGTTGCAGGCGACTATCGTCCTCAATTGGAACCTCCCAGATGACAGAGTTAAGAAATGTTTCAACCCTGATCGCTGGCCTGACAGGCAGACTGATACGTTCCAATGGCCTAATGATGTTCTCCATCTCCTCCTCGAAGCCTCAAAACTCTCGAAAGGAAACCATCAACCCTTTCAGGACTTGTTGAGTAAGGAGGTCCTCGCACGACAGGAGAGAAATACATCAGCGCGAGACAGGACGACCTGCATGATCGCCACTGTCTAAAGAGGGTGTGCAAGCGACTAGAGTTGTTATCGCAAGAACAAAAAGAGCTCGACGAGCACACAAATCATTGAATTAACCTGCCAGCTACCCTTTTGGGCTGCAGGAGAAGCCGGCTGTAAGCCATACAGACCAAAGATTCTGGGAGGCAGTCAAAGGCACTCTGCGAGACTCTTGCAACCAGACAAGAGCCCTGGCGACTACAATAATTTCACTTTTACAGCCAACTTTTCCTGCGGCTTGAGAGCACTTTTTAAGAGCTCAGGCGGCACGACCAATCAGCATAGGCTGGCCCGAGCGCCTGGTCGTGACTTCCTCAAGCATCACCCACGGTCACGAAGGGCACAATAAGCACCCACCAACCCTGTTCTCCGACTCGACTCGAACGGCAGTCATTCATATCTGACAAAGCTATGGACTTGGCCCAGCGACCACCTTACAGCACTGTCGACTTCAAAGCGCTCGCAAAAGCTGATCCAGACTTCAAGCAAATATGGCAGACATGCTCCGGCAAATTGGATTTTCAAGATCCAGCAACGCTCCAGTCACTGTCAAAAGCCATCCTCAAAGTCGATTTTGGTCTCGAACTCTCGCTCCCAGATGATAGGCTTTGTCCTCCAATACCCAACCGGTGGAACTATGTATCCTGGATACAAGGACTGCTTGACTCTACCTCACCAAAATACACGAACAAGTATGAGCCCGAAAGAGAAGTCTTTGGCTTGGACATTGGCACAGGTGCATCTGGTATCTACGCAATGTTGTGCATGAAGAGCAGGCCGAACTGGACGATGTGTGCTACTGATATCGACAAGATCTCATTCGAGTCCGCGGCTGCAAATTTCGCCAAAAACAATCTACTAAGCAGAACTAAGATGCTACAAACTACCTCCAAGATGCCGTTGATCCCACTGGAAGCACTAGGCACGCAGCAATTGAACTTCACGCTGTGCAACCCACCGTTCTTTACCGACTCTGCCGAATTGAAGAAGTCTCTGCGTGGTGAAAGTAAAGCTACTGGACCCAATGCTATCTGTACTGGTTCTAACAACGAAATGATCTGTGCCGGCGGCGATCTTGGCTTCGTCACACGAATTGTTGAAGAGTCACTTGTCCTGCGGGAGAAGGTGACTTGGTACAGCAGTATGCTCGGCAAGCTTTCCAGCGCAAAAGCCATCGTCGAACTTCTCAAATCTCACAAAATCACGAACTGGGCTGTGGGTGTGCTGGAGCCTGGAACCAAGACAGGAACAAAAAGATGGATTGTCGCATGGAGCTTCAATGATCTGAGGCCACGACACAGCATTGCGCGCCCGCCAGGAGGTAGCTTCCCCCATGATCTTCTGCCATTCCCAACATCTTACAATATTGCACTGCCTTCTTCGTTCACTGGTTCTACTGCCAACGACAAGGTCAACGATCAGTTGTCCGTCCTGGACTTAAAATGGACGTGGGATCCTGCCACAGCGACTGGCATTGGCGTCACTTCAGAGAATGTATGGGGTCGCGCATACAGAAGAGCCTACGAGCTAAGAAAGAGAGAAAGGCACGTGGAGATGAGAGACACGATCAGCATGAAGACTAGGCTAGCCTTTCGCGTGACGGTTGTGCAATTAGCTGGCGAGGTTGTGCTTGAGTGGCTCAGAGGAGATGATCAGGTCCTATGGGAGAGTTTCTGCGGTTGTGTGCATCGCTGGTTTAAACAGACTTAAGAGCCTCTCATGTCGCCTAAGAAACAGGACACCATTCCAGGAATTCAGAACCTACCGGAGGCCTTCAGGAAGACGTTTTGAGAGGTCTTGCAAACAGATAGAGCTTCTGAGGACTACAATTGCGTTGCTGTTTACGTCTGGTTCCTTTGGCGACGTGAGAGGTGGCGCCTACCTGGTTGGGCGACGGTGCAAATGGGGAAGGAGCAGGCTCCACTTCACTTCTCACCGATTGCAGACCTACACTTTCTCACTTGCACTTTTCGCCAAATCACGCCACTACCTCTCGATCACTACCAATCGTGCGGAAACTTTGTGCAAATCAAACCCCTTACTAGACCAACTCCATTCCCTGTAAGTACCTAAGCAGAGTGCGCAAACTTGTTGCTGACAACAATGCAGCTCTACAACTAAGCTCCACAACAACATGTCGCACAACAATCAACCAGTCTACTTCGCCTCTTCGACCGAGCTCGCTGACTTGGGCGCTGCTCGTTTCAACCACGACACCGCTGCCGTGAGCGACAAGGACTATGCGCTCACTTCATATAACCACGCTCCCGTCACCGTGCAAGCTGGCCGCGCTCCGAAGGGTTTGGAGGGTCAAGTCTTCGCGTGGAACACATTCCAGTACACGACCACCGAGCGCGACGAGAAGGAGGAGAGGAAGGGCGATCTACACGAGGGCCAGCTGCACCGCGCCAACCGAGCTGCTCAGGGTATCCCGCCGCCTGTGATGGCGCACAAGAACAGGCCTGCTAGCTATGGTGGTGGAGGCCGAGGTGGACGTGGCGGATCTGGCGGTAGAGGTGGAGGAGGGGTTGGCAGAGATGATGCGCAACTCGATGCGCTCTGCGCGGGTAGGAAGCCTAACGGCAACGCACCGCCGCTGGCCAAGGGCTTTGCGGAGGAGTTGGATAAGAGCATGTTCTGGGATGAGCCGATCTGCTAAGTACGGTACGGCTTGTTTTTTTTTTAGTAACATCATTGTGATGAACATCACTGAGCTTTGGTGTAGGTGACATTTGCTTTCATGTCAATTGAGGAGATCCAGATCTTGTCCCGATGCATTGTCGTGATCTGCCTCTGACGTGGCCCAATGCGTGATGCTTCTTCCCGTCAGCCACTCGACAACAGCTTCATTGCCAACTGTCTGAAGTGACGAGAACGACCGGACTATATAAACTTCGCAACCCTCAGACGACGGTGCGGTCTCATATCGGTAATTACATTCATCGAAAGCTATCGCTTGTCACTCGTTACACAAAACAACAACACTCTCTAGCAGAACAAATTGACCTATGGTGACCCATGCAAGCAGCAAGTCAGGAAAGCACAGCCAGACCCAGGAGGCAGTGGCAGAATCAAATGACGCTCGTCGCCGCAGATGGGCTCACTTACTTCAGTCTCAGCATTACGAGCCCGTCGTCTTCGATGTTCTGAGCGATGAGCTACCAAAGTATACATCCAGTCGTGCCATTGATCCGACAAATATCGTTGCGCACATGCGCGAGTGTGCACTCATTCTAGCATCAGCGCCCCGCATCTTCTTCGCAGCCGCCCATGGTAACCTCGTGAGTCGAATGATACACGATACAGACCTCCAAACAGAGTATGCTGTCATACAGGAGCGGGCTCATCACCAGCCATCGATCTACATCCACCTTTTCACCGACGATGAGGGTCATGCTCCGTCACCACTGCAATACCAACTAATCTGCAACATGATACAAGACTATATCAGTGATTGTCCCTCCGAGCATGCTCATAAAATAGACAACATCGTGCATCCGCCTGTTCCACTGGAGGCCTCTACACAAGGACATCGTAAGTACCTCACCACACTTGTCACTGACCGATCGTCCAAGCGAATCATCACGTTCAACCGTCTCGTTACTGGGATCGCGTCTCGTTGCGCTCAGGTTCCTCTCCACCTCCACACTGCACCACTCGACTACCCACCGTCAGAAGTAGGCTACGCGCTCGACGCACACAAGAGGCTGGCTCAGCATCGGTCACATCACTCATCAAACTATGTGATGAACCTGGTAGAGGATATCTGCACCCACCTTTACAGGAGTAACCTCCTCGCGCAGCACTTCAAGATGCATCAGTACATCATCTACCTCATCTTCAGACCAAGTCAAGCTGCTATTGCGGAGATCTTCTGTTCGGGATTGTTGCAGTGCTGGATAGATCTGGGTGGGTTCAATGCGTATCCGGCAGGGAGGAGTGTCGCAAGCTCTCACAGGGTGACAGCTGAAGATTGGGAGGTATTCAGAAGTATAGCGAAGGAGCTAAGCCCTTTGGATGGAAATATGCAGTTGCTGAAAGAGAGGGCGGAGACTTGGCGGAAGGCGCTAAACTGGGAAGATGAGATCGAGGATGGCAAAATGGCGGATGAGGACTCTGAGGCAGAAGACGACAACATGGAGATGGCCTAATAGCAACACTGCAAGGCATGCGTGCAACACCGTCTTTCCAGTATCAGCTATTGCTGCGTTCATGACACTTTCTTCACACGTGAGATCGTGCTCCACGAACAGTCACCGCTGTAATGGACATCAGTCACAGCGCCAAGGTCACAAGCCCAATCGACTCATCATGATGCGAGACAGCATATGGCACAAAGGAAGTAAGAGGTGAGCAGGTTTGCGATGAATCACGGCGGATGTTAAGATTCCCGTTGGTTGTGCCACAGCGCCACACTGCAGCCACAATGATTCTTAGCGCGTTTTGAGTCAAATGCCCCCTCCAAAACCCCTCCAGCTGCTACACGCGAGCTGCGCGACAAAGATAGTCCTGAGCTGCTCTGATAGCACCACTAAAGGTAGGGTCGATCCCAGCAGCACATTTTCTGTTTCAGCACACAGCTTCATGTCAATCGCGCAACACAGTCCAATTTACGTTGCGTGCACCAGCTATCGCTCTGTTGATCATCTTGAACTCGACTAAGAATGCAAACAGCCATGTCGGAACCAGCACCACCTCTGCCTGAGACGGCACCTGCCGCCACACCTGCAGCTGCAACAGCACCTCCCGTCGAGGAGGAGAAAGGGCCCTCCAAGCGTGCGCTCGAAAAGGCAGCGAAGAAGGCCGCTGCCAAAGCAAAGAAAGCCGAACATGCGCTGCGACCGAAGGAACAGGCAAAACCCGCCGCCAAAGCTGAGCCCGTGAGCATGTTCGCCGAGGGCTGGCTGAAGAAAATCTACAACGAAAAACCCGTCAAGGACGTCTACACTCGATTCCCTCCCGAGCCCAACGGCTACCTGCACATTGGTCACTGCAAGGCGATCGCGGTCAACTTCGGGTTTGCGAAGCACCACAAGGGCGTATGCTACCTGCGATACGACGACACAAATCCCGAGAAGGAGGAGGAGAAGTATTTCACGAGCATCTTGGACATCATCAAGTGGCTGGGCTTCGAGCCATGGAAGGTCACGTACAGCAGCGACAACTTCGACAAGCTGTATGAGCTTGCTGAGGAGCTGATCAGGAAGGATGGCGCATACGTGTGCCACTGCTCGAGTACGGCAACACTTTGGATGGCATGATGGGATCAAGTGCTGACACCAAGCAGGAGAGGAAGTCAACATGCAGCGTGGTGGCCCCGACAACCGTGGCAAGCGCTACGCCTGCGAGCACCGCACACGACCGATCGAAGAGTCCATTACCGAATTCCGTGCCATGCGCGACGGCAAATACAAGGCGGGCGAGGCATATCTCCGCATGAAGCAGAGCCTCACAGACCCTGACGAGGGCAACCCCCAGATGTGGGATCTGCCAGCTTATCGCGTTGTCGAGAAGAACCACCACCACCGAACGGGCGACACATGGAAGATCTACCCGACATACGACTTCACACACTGCATCTGTGATGCGCTGGAGGGTATCACACATTCGCTCTGCACCGTTGAGTTCCGCCAGAGCAGGATATCGTACGACTGGCTATTGGAGAAGTTGGACATGAAGGTGCTCAAGTCGGAAGAGAAGGGCCCCATGCAGCGCGAGTACGGCCGTTTGAGCGTGAACGGAACAATCCTATCCAAGCGTAGGATCTTGATGCTGGTTGAAGGCGCAAAGGTTGGCGATAGAGAAATCCCACCCTCAGTCCGCGGCTGGGACGACCCTCGGCTCTACACCATGGTCGCTCTGCGCCGCCGTGGTATTCCCGCAAAAGCCATGCTCAACTTCGTCGAAGAGCTCGGCGTCACAGACTCCTTCACCGACATCGAGGCCCCGCGCTTCGAAGCCTCGATCCGCAAGCACCTCGAGCGCACCGTCCCGCGCCAGATGTTGGTCCTCGAGCCTATCAAGGTCGTGATCGAAGACTTCGCCGACGAAGACAACCAGGAAGTTGTCGTTCCCTACGATCCCAAGGGCGGCATCAAGGGCGAGCGCAAGGTCAAGGTCGGAAGCACAATTTACATCGACCGCAGCGATTTCCGCGAGGAAGACGACCCGGATTACTTCCGTCTTGCGCCCAACAAGACCGTCGGCCTGTACAACGTCCCATTCTCGATCCGCGCAACCAGCTTCGAGAAGGATGCGTCTGGCAAGGTCACGGAGATCAAAGCCGTCAAGGTCCCTGCAGCGGAGAGGCCGAAGGCGTACATCCAGTGGGTGGATGCCGAGACCGGTATCAAGGTCACGGCGCGTCAGTACAACTCCCTCTTTAAGACAGAGTCGCCCAACACGTTGAATTGGAAGGACGGCAGTTGGGCTGATGACCTGAGACCAGACTCCGAGATCATCTTTGAGGATGCTGTGATTGAGCGCGGACTGAACGACTTGATCAAGGAGAACAGCCTCAACCCCAGTGGATCGAGCGATGCGCTTGTCAGGTTCCAGGCGCTCCGCACAGCGTACTTCTGCGTCGATATCGAGTCGACCGAAGACAAGATTGTGCTGAACCAGATCGTCAGCTTGAGGGAGGATAAAGGTAAATGAGTGGATAGACTAAGGCTGGAGAGCAAGGTTGTCAAGGGGGCAGGCATGATGAGCCAGACGGCTTCACGACGGCGACGATATAGACGAATTCCGAAAATAAACAACAACTTTCACCTCGAACCAGTGATAAAGCTACGGGTGAAGCTAACCCCGCGCGGTAGTCTTCGTGAAGGTTCTCAGCACAGACCAGGTCGGCATAACAAGGGCCGACCCTGCATGGCGGGCGGCGACGCATGGCGCAACTCCTACAAAAGTTGGCCTGCTAACACCACGTATCTCCTTCACCACAACCACCCATCATGGCCCGATTAGTGGCTGATAAGCAGGTCAGGGACTCATCACTGCATCAGCCTCTACCGTGGCAGTTGCACCTTTACGTCTGGCCCTTCCTGATTGTGTGGCCGGCTTTCTCATCTATCTATTTCCCTAAGGCGCAATACGAGCAGTACATTCAGTCGCAGGAATGGACATTTGTTTGGGTGGGCAGTATTGTCACTGTGCAGTCACTTGTGTGGCTATTGACTCAGTGGAACATCAACCTCAAGACCCTCTTCACCACAACCAAAGCGCATGACGTCCGCACCGCCCAGCTCATCAAAATCCAGCCCATCGAGAACGCTGGCGCTGCAGAGATCTGCAAGCTGAAGCGCGATAACGTTGGCGGAAAGCCGAACCTCTCGTTCCTCTTCCAGAAGCGCCGCTTCCTCTACGACGAAACCACAGGCTCGTTTGCCCCGCTCTCCTACGCCCTCGATAGCGACCCGAAGCCGCAGCTCAAGACACTGCAGCAGACACTGGGTCTCGTCTCACCCGCGGAAATCGAGCGCATTGCGCAGCACTACGGCGACAATGCCTTCGATATCCCCGTCCCAACCTTCACGGAGCTCTTCAAGGAGCACGCCGTCGCGCCCTTCTTCGTGTTCCAAGTGTTCTGCGTGGGACTGTGGATGCTGGACGACTACTGGTACTACTCGCTGTTCACGCTGTTTATGCTCGTCATGTTCGAGAGCACCGTTGTTTGGCAGCGCCAGCGTACACTCAACGAGTTCCGCGGCATGAGCATCAAGCCCTATGAGATCCTTGTCTACCGCCAGAAGAAGTGGCAGGAGGTCATGAGCGACAAACTACTGCCTGGCGACGTCGTCAGCGTTGGCCGTACAAAGGAGGACTCGGGTGTCGCCTGCGACATGGTGCTGTTGGAGGGCTCGGCTATCGTCAACGAGGCCATGCTGTCTGGTGAGAGTACCCCTGTGCTCAAGGAATCGATCCAGCTCCGTCCCGGCGAAGCGCGCATTGAGCCTGAGGGTCTGGACAAGAACGCGTTCCTGTGGGGTGGCACAAAGGTCCTGCAGGTCTCTCACGGCAATAACGCTGAAGACGACGCCAACACCGTCTCGCGCCTCTCGTCTGGTGTGCCTCCGCCGCCGGACAAGGGCGCTGTTGGTGTTGTTATCAAGACTGGATTCGAGACCAACCAGGGCAGCCTCGTCAGAACCATGATCTACGCCACCGAGCGCGTCTCCGCCAACAACGTCGAAGCGCTGCTCTTCATTCTGTTCCTTACCGTCTTCGCCATTGCTGCCTCGTGGTACGTCTGGCAGGAGGGTGTCAGGCTCGACCGCCAGCGTAACAAGCTCCTCCTTGACTGTGTCCTCATCGTCACCAGCGTCGTGCCGCCTGAGCTTCCTATGGAACTCAGCTTGGCCGTCAACACATCTCTCGCTGCGCTCAGCAAATTCGCCATCTTCTGTACCGAGCCCTTCCGCATTCCGTTCGCCGGTCGCGTCGACATCGCTTGCTTCGACAAGACTGGTACACTTACTGGCGAGGATCTTATTGTGGAAGGTATTGCTGGTCTCTCGCTGGGCCAGTCCGGTGTCCAGACAAGCGCTGACGGCGCTCACACTGAGCTCACCAAGGTCAATGAATGCGCCACTCAGACCACTCTCGTCCTCGCTACCGCACACGCACTTGTCAAGCTCGATGAAGGAGACATTGTTGGTGAACCCATGGAAAAGGCTACCATCGAAGCTCTCGGCTGGAAGGTTGGAGCCAAGGATATGCTAAACGCTTCGACTACCACCGCCAAATCGCACGCCGAACTCGTACAGATCCGTCGCCGCTTTCAATTCTCGTCCGCCCTCAAGCGACAGAGCTCCGTCGCTACCGTCCTGGTCAACAACAGCAGTGGAAAGAAGGTCCGAAGCACATTCGTTGGTGTCAAGGGTGCGCCCGAGACCATCCGCAAGATGCTGGTGAACGCTCCACCCAACTACGAAGAGACATTCAAGCACTTCACTCGAAATGGAGGTCGTGTGCTCGCTCTCGCCTACAAGTACCTCGCTGAGGAGGGTGAGTGGGGCCAGAATCGCATCAACGATCTCAAGCGCGAGCAGGTCGAGTCTGATCTCCACTTCGCCGGTTTCCTTGTTCTTCAGTGCCCTCTCAAGCCCGATGCTATCGAGGCATGCCGTTCGCTCAACGAATCCAGCCACCGTGTTGTCATGATCACTGGTGACAACCCGTTGACTGCGGTCCACGTCGCTAAGCAGTGTGAGATTGTCGATCGCGAATGCTACATTCTCGATGCTCCGGAACACGACGAATCTGGAAAGGCGCTTGTATGGAAGAGTGTCGATGACAAAGTCAACATCCCCGTCGATCCCACCCGACCTCTCTCGGCCGATATCATCAAGTCGAAGGACATCTGTATTACCGGCTACGCTCTCGCTAAGTTCGCTGGCCAGCCTGGATGGAAGCAGATTCTCCGCTACTCTTGGGTCTACGCCCGTGTCTCGCCTAAGCAGAAGGAGGAGATCCTTCTCGGCCTTAAGGAGATGGGCTATACCACACTGATGGCCGGTGACGGTACCAACGATGTCGGTGCGCTCAAGCAGGCTCACATTGGTGTCGCGCTGCTCAATGGTACTCGTGAGGACCTCGACAAAATTGGCGAGCACTACCGCAACACCAAGATGAAGGAGATCTACGAGAAGCAGTGCCAGATGATGCAACGCTTCAACCAGCCCCAGCCTCCGGTCCCTATCCACATCGCCCACTTGTATCCTCCCGGTCCCACCAACCCGCACCACGAGAAGGCGATGCTCCAACAAGCGCAGAGGAAAGGTCTGACCAACGGCGCTGCTAATGGCTCTACTGATGTCGCCGCGCCTCAAGAGAAGAAGCCCATGGGTATCCAGGAGCAGCTCAGCCAGAAGATGATGGAGTCTGAGCTCGACGAGCTCAACAACGAACCCCCGACAATCAAGCTCGGCGACGCCTCCGTTGCCGCGCCCTTCACATCGAAGCTCGCCAATGTCGTTGCCATTCCCAACATCATTCGCCAGGGTCGCTGCACTCTCGTTGCCACGATTCAGATGTACAAGATCCTCGCTCTCAATTGTTTGATCTCTGCCTACTCTCTGTCCGTGCTGTACCTTGACGGCATCAAGTTCGGTGATGGTCAAGTCACCATCTCGGGTATGATGATGAGTGTTTGCTTCTTGTCCATCTCCCGCGCAAAGGTACGTGCTCCTTCCTTCACTTCCCGTATCGATCATACTGACTCTTCCAGACCGTCGAGGCCCTTTCCAAGGAGCGTCCTCAGCACAACATCTTCAACGTCTACATCATCGGCTCTGTCCTCGGCCAGTTCGCGATCCACATCATCACGCTCATCTACGTCTCGCAATACGTGCAGCGCGTCGAGCCCAAGGACCCCAACCCCGATCTCGAGAAGGACTTTGAGCCCTCCCTCCTGAACTCTGCAATCTACCTCTTGCAGCTCATCCAGCAAATCTCCACTTTCGCAATCAACTATCAAGGCCGCCCTTTTCGCGAATCCATCCGCGAGAACAAGGGCATGTACTGGGGTCTGGTCTCCGTGTCCGCCGTGGCATTCTCCTGCGCAACCGAATTCATCCCCGAGATCAACGAGAAGCTCAAGCTTGTCCCTTTCACCAGCGACTTCAAGTTCATGATTACCGTTGTCATGGCGGGTGATTTCATTGCTTGTTATGTCATTGAAAAGGGCTTGAAGCACTTCTTTAGTGATAACAAGCCTAAGGACATTGCGGTCAGACGACCGGATCAGCTTAAGCGCGAAGAGGATCGTAAGAGGATTGAGGAGAAGGAGGCACAGGAGAAGAAGAACAGGGAGGCGGAGGAGAGGGCGCAGAAGATGGGTGTGAGCCAGGTCGCTGCTGCGGGTGTCAGAGCCGCTGGCCAGAGATAGAGAAGCATGAGAGGGTGGTTTTGGGTGCATAGAACGTAGACTGTCCCCGAATGGGGGCGTGTAGTAATAGTATGTTTCTTCGCTCGTTGCACGGTCTTTGTCCACGTGTCACCGGTCGTCATGTGCCGTCACTGGGCACAAGTGTATAAGTATCTTGCAGTGCAAGCTGCTACACTTTCCTCATCACACTGCCACGGTCTTTCTGTCCAAATGGGCAAACCGATGTTTTTATGTCTTTCTGCTCTCTCTGCGCCAAGATCTCAAAATCAGCAAACGTCTGGGAACAAGTCTGTGCCTCTGTGTCCAAAGAGCCAAACAGCAGTGATAGCTTTTCTGTCTCCTTCTAAAGAATGTGTTACACGTTCGCATGTCTGTGTTGACGCCCTTCTGAAAACCCTTGCACTGCCAATCCATGCTTCGCTCTGGCAATTGGTCTCTCTCAAATATTCAGAACCGGCTCCTAGTAAACGGCACAGAGCTAGAGTCATAAAATGCCGACTGATCGCTCGGCATGGCTTAAGACTCTTCTTTCCTCGCAAGTCGTTGAGGATTGGGACATGTTCGCGCCTTCCTTCTAACTGAAATTGGAATAAAGCAGTCAAATGTTCGCCTCCTGCCCTTCTACGATGTGATACATTGGATATCTATCCTGTCAACATCTGACTCCTAAGGATCAAATATCCTCTGTTATCCATCTGACTCTAAATTCTTCCACATCTAAGCTTTGGCTCTTGCCGCCTCAAAAACTAGGTTTCCATTTCCGCATGCTCCCTTGGGTGATCTGCAAAAATCAGCAAGAGAGGATGTGGTAATTTGTTTCTAGCTGCGTCGTTGCATATCCTTGGGCACCGCAGCTACAGCTATAGTAGAAGAGGCCTCTCTACCTAACCATTTCTTGATCTGTGTTGATTGACTCACAGCTACTTCATAAGATCACCCCAGAGGCGCTGAATGTGCTCTCTATTGCTTCTGAAAAAAAGGTCTATGGCGTTGTCATGCTCGCGCCGCCATCTGCCCAGCACTGTAACGTAATTATACGTATTCAGTCAAAGATCCAAAGTTGACGTGTCATGTCTGCACTCTGAGAGATCTCCGCTGTTACGATCGCCTTCTTGGGTATCTTCTCAGCTGGACTATCTCTGCGCGTCCTCAATAGTAAAGGATCAAGCCCGTAAGCATCCGTCCATCTCTTTCGCAAAAAGTCGTCTCACACGCCTAATGTTTCTGTCGGCCTCCAAAATCCTTGACTATCGTTACGGTGGCCTGCGGACCTGTGTACCAAGTGCACGTGTTCTTGCAGCCAATTTGCTATATAGGTCGCCAATGCTCAAGCAATTTGTCTCCTTCCCATGCGTTTTCCCACCTCTACATCAGAAGGACTCTGTCTGACTGCGATGTTGGAGTATGTCTTTTGTCCAAATTCGTGAATTCTTGATTGATGTCCCGTTCTGGCTTGGTGGAGGGTAAAGCCATGGGCCGAGATGGTTGCTCTCTCGCTTACTCAAAAGACATCCTAGCCGATTTATGTCTGCTCCTTCGGCTTCCGTATCTGCCATATTCAAAATGGATGGCGTAAGTCGTTACGCCTGCAGCGTCGGTCGCAATCTCCTGCAGCAGGCTCAGCTGATTCCGTTCGTCCAGGTCATCCTGCTGTAGCGTGAAGCTCTCGAAGCTTATGTGGAAGTACGTGTGTCCTTTGCTTCCCGTCCGTTTATCCGTATGTTTGCAGGCTGAGACACAGTCTACCAATAGGGGCAATGTCGGCGATGGCTTGACTGCGGTCTTTCGGAGACAACGATCGCCAGCGAGCGGGACATAGTAGGGTCAGGTGGTTCTCTGCCCGTGCCATCACTCAGAACAGCGATGCCGTGGTAAGGGTAACCTCTGATATGCTCGTCTTTTGCTGCTGGACAACGGCTCTGTGGCTGGTCAAGCATTCGAAGTGACGCATGTAATAGTTGCTTCTCTAGAACTCGTTTGCAGTGTAGATGGGCACCTTGAGTCGCGAAAAACGCGGGCTCAGGCCACCCCAAGACGGGACGTCGTGTATTGATGTTCGATTCCCATGAATCGCCTCGTTCCACTTCGTATCGAAACGGTCGCGCATGTTCCTTTTCCGGCCATATGGCATCCGCGTTAGGAAAGCTCGGACCTAATGCGGCGTCGGGCGCTCATTCGGGGCTCAAAAGTTGGCAGGTACGTCTCGAAGCACTCGAAATCAAGTTTTGCGCAGTGCTCGACAGAAGTTCAAGAATTGCTGTTTAGAGAAAGTGTGATGTAGCGACACTGTCAGGATCATGCTGAGCGTCGTCAAAGAAAGTTGTTTTGCGCAGTATGCGGGTGCGGGATGACGCACTGGCGCGAATGGGCGAGTCTGGCCGCGACGGGCGAGCTGCGATGTCCATCGTGCTGGAGACACGAACGTCACGACAACACACGTCAACATGCTTTCCTGCCTGAATCGTCGTGCTCTCAGTGTTGTATCGCGAGCTCTGGTCACTGTGCATCATCAGAGGATGGCCGCCTTCTCTGTCAAGTCGCTCGACCATGTGGTCATAACGGCTAGAGACATCCCGACGACTATCGAATTCTACACGAAGCGATTGGGCATGAAGCACGAAGTCTTCAAGGCTAGTGGAGGCGAGCGTCATGCTCTGAGCTTTGGGAATCAGAAATTGAACCTCCATCAGTCTGGGAAAGAGTTCGAGCCGAAAGCACAGCACGTCCAGCCGGGCTCTGAAGACTTGTGCTTCATCACAGATCATCCAATCGATGAAGTTCTCAAGAGCTGGCAGTCGAATGGCATTGAAGTAAGGCATTCATTATGTGTGGTCTGTGCATGATGTACTGATCGTCTTCCCGAGGTCTTGGAAGGTGGCAAGGTCGTGGAGCGGACGGGAGCGGTGGGCAAGCTAAGAAGCGTGTACTGCCGCGACCCAGATGGCAACTTGATCGAGTGAGTATCCAGCTGCTGAGATGCGACGTGGCTAACAACTTCTGGAAGAGTGTCGAACTACATGTAGCGTGGAGGCATTTGCGGTACCCTTGATGCCTGCGCTCCCAACTGTGTATACAGCAGAAGTATTTACAACTCACCACCTGTGTAATTAAGCCCTACTGATCATGAACTACTGCATCTAGCTAGCCTCTTATCGGCTTGTGCCCCGGCCTGATATCATACAGACTCAGAGGAGTCGTTGACCGAGAATGTGCCGACCTTCTTCTTGTTCTACGAAGAGGCGGGCACTCCGACGCAGAGTCATAGTTGTCAGAGACATCAGCGTCATAGCTGTGAACCTCTTTGATCGGTGATGTTGCTTCGTCCGTCAAGGAGGGTGCATACTCTGAGCTGGATCCGCCTTCGTTCAACAGCGACGGTGCAGGCGCAGCAGACCTCTCTCTCCTTGCTCTCCGTCGCTCCAGCTCATCCATGAATGTGATGAAGATATCCGTCGCGTGGTCCATGAGACTTTTAGTGTCGCTCTTGGGATCTGATCCTGCTTCGGTCTTCGCACCTAATTGTTGTTCGGGATTCTGGCCAAGCGCATAGAAGTCAGCTCTTCTCTTGCCAGCTCGTGCTCGCCGCAATCTTTCTGAATGCGGTAGCAATTCCGAGTCGTCAGTCTCTTGAGCGAGAGACTCTACTTCAGAGTTTTTGGAGTCCGAATCGTGTTCACAGCTTCCAAAGAGCGACAGCTCTTGCATACGATCTTCAACTCCCCAATCCTTGCGCATCTCTGTTGTCTCCGAAGACCCTAGTATTGGCACACCGTCAGGATTGCTCGATTTCGGTGCCTCCTTACGTTCGAGCGCTTCCCGAAGCAGTGGTGATCGTATCGATGCATAGCATGAAGGCGCAACAAAGCTTTCAACCAAGTCAGCATGTGCAACAAGTATCGTTGCTTTTTTCTGAGGCTCCACGTGTGTTATTGGCGTTTCAGAAGGTGATTCGATGGCCTCGCTGCTTTCCTTCTTCGTTGAGATTCTCTATTCTGCGTCAGCGTTGTCAAGTTCAATGTTTCAGGAAATGCCAACCTGACTATTGTTGATTGCTTGTCTTAGAAGCGGTAGCTCTCTGCCACCACTGGGTCTCTTCTTTGCTGCTTTTGTCCGTCGCAGACTCTCCCGCGAAGCCTTGTTCCTCAGGATCTGCATCCTTATGTGCTCTTCTTGTTCCTCGGAAGAGATAGATCTGATAGAACACACGGATCCGCTTCGGCTAAGTACTCTCGGCTCATGAGGTACTGCATGAGCCAGATCAGGTTGTCTTTGACAGTCTTGCGGAATGTCCTGCGCCGCTACCATGCTCCTTGGGATGAAGCCGCAAGCTAGCCATTCTCCCCTTTCGCCTTCATTGCCTTGCAGGCCGAAGATCTCTCTGGCTTCGTCGAGGCAGATCCATATGCTGCCATAGAAAGCATCTATTGCTTCTGCTTTCATGTACAGGGCGTTCTTGGGCGTGATTGGCAGATCGCCATGTTCGAGCTAGACTGGAACATATCCGGTGGGAGTGTCGATCCAACCTGCTTGCAACTTCGAAGTGTCGATAGTCCACTTTGTCGCACGGGAGGCCCTACTTTCTTGTCCAGTGGGTATTGGTGCACAGAAAGCTTGTGCTTGCAGTGCGGTCTCTACATCTTAGTCAATATCCTCTCGAATACCAGACTGGTGAAGGGTAGATCCGTACCTTTGCTTTCGAAGACAGAGATGAAATTTGTTTTCAATGTCGAGGAGTTGCTGTTCGTCAAGTGTGTACGCAAATTACCTTGCGTAAGACCTTGGCACGTGAAAGGAAGCGTTGCGCGGAGGTCTCCTGTCATGAGAGTGACGACTGAGCATCTTTGGTGGTCAAATGTCGCGAATACAACATCGTCAACCACAACGTACAAGTGAGCTGGTAGTTTGCGGCGGGCAGAAAATTCTCTGACAGGCAAGAATGTCTCTGGCTGCCTTCTGTATGTCATGTTGGCTACGTGATTGGTTTGATGGCAGCTGTGGACTCAGAGGTAAGTTGTACAAGGTTGATGTGATTTTTGTTACAGTGACTTTGCTGGGATATTTGGCTGTGGGCCATATCGGAAAGGAGTCATCACAGGGTCGTCGCTTCCAGATCGAACCACGGTTCTACTGCGTGTTGCCTGAACTTCGGGGTCTTGACATCTTCCACGGTGGTGCCTGCCTGTCCCATGCAGTGACTTTTTGCGTCCATGTCATGTGGGATTCACGGAGTAAGATGTATTTGCTAGACCGGCTTAATGATAGAAAGGTGAACAAACGCTAAGCAGGTTACCAAGTATGCTATATGCGCTGACACACCAACGCCGGTGTAGGTAATTTAATCTGTGTGCGCCGCTATTGAGGTCAGTCGCACAAATGAGTTACACAGGCGTGTCGACCCGGATGCTGCCCGACGCCGGAATCTCGGTATAAGTAGCCGCGGTTCTATACGCCTAGACGATGCTGTCGTATGATACACTCCTACTCAGGATGAAAACGCCTCTTCAAAGAAGTCGATACTGCGCAGCCCAACGCGCCGTCTTACAGCTGCTCGCACACTATCGTTGAAGCCTCCCGGTCCACACACCGTGACTGCCATGGCGCCAACTTGCACCAGAATCTGGTCATCGACAATCTTTTGAGGGTCGCATCTCTGCGAGAAGACCTGTGCTTCGACAGGAAGAGGTAATGACTGCGCCGCTTGTGAACTCGATCGCGACACGTACAGCTGTACCTGCACGATGTCGTTGCAGTCTGGCATAGCTGCGAGCTCCCCGAGCCAAGGGTAAATCCACGCCACAGACTCACTTGTCGGAATGCACCAGATTAGTACGATCTTTCTCGTGGCAGAGGTGTTGTGGTTATACCCCGCAAGTAAATGTCGTACAAAAGACAGTTGGTGTGTGATGCCGGTACCCGCGGCAAACAAGATGACACTGCCATAAGAGTCCAAGTTATGGTTTCCACCATAGGGTCCTTCAATAGCACCCCACAACTCGACGTGGTCTGTCTTGGCCTTGGAGGCTCTGTCGTACAGCGACCGGGTCATTCCCGTACGCGCACGTACGATACACGAGATCGTGCTTGGCCCTTCCTGGATCATGAGATCCTCCACACTCAAGGGCAACTTCTCAGAGTCCAGTCTAGCATAGCCGCAGGAGCTATGCCAAGCTATGGAGAAAGGGTGCTGAGACAAGGGCGCTATCCTTGGAAGGTATACGTATGTGTGTGACCCTGGTTTGACGTGCCATGATCGTGGTAGCAGGAAGGTGACCCGAGTCGCTTCTCCAGGTAAAGCTTCGAGAGTGACCTGTGTCCAAGTACGTTGCTTCCAAGCAAAGTTATAGTGCACCACTCGCAAAAATCTTATTGCAGGTTCCAGTGCGAGCAAAGTGATGAACAGGTACGCCCAGGGAAGTTGCGGGAGAGCGTGCTTTGCCATATGGAAGTAGGCACCGGATATTGCCAATACGATCCCAATGCGGTGCAAGGTCAGGAAGGTGTCGTAGAAGGCTTGACGAAGTGGCCCAAGCGACTGTAGTAGTAGAAAGACGAAACTAATAAAGCCGGCGATACCCCATCTGTAGGACGCCGATTGCTCAAGAACCCACTTGATGTTGCTCCAGCCACTTTGCCCATGATAAGACACTCGATATGTGTTGTACATGAACGCGGCAACGTGAGCTATTGATTCGAGGATGACCAAGCGTGCAGCCCAACGGTGGAAGAGATTGAATGTATCATAGCTAATGCCGAGGATCCAGATGAACGGATTGTTACGGAGCGCAAACAAAACCGTGATGATTAAGTTGAAAGCCGCCAGTGCGCCACATCGACCCCGAAGCTCCGCAAGGCGTTGTTCTGTCGCTCGTTCTGGTACTGCGAAGCAGTAGGCGAGATTGCTCGCAGTATAGACCACGATCGCTAGGAACTGTGGCCTTGTGGGTAATGTCCCAGCATTGACGCTGGTCGTGATACGGAGCTCACGACTGTGTCGATCGCCTACAAGCGGAGCATACAGGAAGTATCTCTTCAGCGTTCCTAGTATCGAGTACCTATCTCTTCTCCAGAAATTTTGGCCTTTACAGGATGTGATAACCGAGACAAGACGACGGTCGTTGCGCACGTAAGCGAAAGCTCGATGCGCAAATGCAAGAGCGAATGGAACTAGCAAGGTTGCTATCAGAGTGTTGACGTAGAAGTAATTTGCGGGTTGGTCTACTCCGGTGAGTCCATGACTGAATTTGAAGGGATCCAGGTTCGAAGATGAAGCGTTTGCATGGACATCGTTGATGTTTGGTTCGCCCAAAGTGAGATAATCATCCTGCAGGGTCATGGCCAAACGAGCGGACTTGTATTCGTCCAGGCGCAGAGTCCTGCTGTTGCACGTGGCAGCGAGCCTCCTGGAATTTTTGATCTTTGAGCTCACTTGATGCAAAAATTCTTGATGAAAGGGTGACTCTGATCGAGACCCTGTGAAGTATTTGACGATTTCCAGCGAGCAAGACCACGCGGGACTGATCTGCTCTGTTGGTTTCACAGATACCTAACGACCGGATGAGTGAGCTAAGTCAGCTACAACGCCACGTGGATGTTTATCGTGTATACGGATGTTGTACTGAAGGGTGCTGGTAGATCGAGGATCTATATAACAGTGACTGAGGCGCAGAAGCAGAGGCCTGTAGCTCACGAGGCGACGTCAATGGTACGATCTTGTGGCTTGTTTGTGACATCTCACCTAAGCCAACCAGGGTCTCTAGCTCAGTCGCTGTCACTACTTGAGCATTTCTCAAGAGGATCAAAGCCTCCTTCCTGCCTGCATGCGAACGATGCGAGTAAGGCTGATCCGAGTCATTAATATGGTCCGCGCAGAACACGATATGCTCGGGCCAGAGAAGGCGCAAGCTGGTGTGCGTGTGGTACAGACAGCTGATGTGTGTCGCAGTGGCTGCATAATCAGTCAGTAGCGTGGTGGACTGCTGTGTTACACTCTCAATCAGGGTCTATAGAGCCGCAGTTTTCTCACGAAGAAGTGATAGCAACATGCGGCATCTTTTCGCGAGCGTATGACTCGAACTCCCTCAGCAGCGGTGTATGTCATGTACTCTCGGCATGCTATCAGCGGCTCGATGGTCGTGTGGCCTAAAGGGCCAGCTGACCAATGCTTTCTTGCGTAGATGTACTGGTTCGGGTCAGGGAAAAGCTGTCGATGGATGATGGACGATGGACGATGGACGATGTACGAGAGCAGCAGGTCAATTCGCTTGGGCCGAGGAGTTTCGTTGCACAAAGCGAGTAGCGTTGATTTCGATCTTTAGTCCTGTCTCCAGGCCCGCGGCTACTGGTGAACATCGAACTGCAGCCGATTCCCAGGACTTTTTCGATCAGACCATACGAGAGCAATCCCACTACCACGGCGACCATGTTACTGGAGAGGATTGCATCTCTTGGGCTGGAGGCACTGCCACGACCCAAAAGATAGTAGGCAGCGTTGTCATCCTCGCCTTTTGTTTTAGTCTGATAACCCAACGTTGGGCCAATGTAACGATGCTAAGGCTGAGTCTTCAGGTTCAGGTGTTGAGCCTATGCTGACCCGGTCGAGATAGCGTACCATGTTACGATTCGAGAATAGTCCGCGCTGCATGAGACGAGTAGTCGGATATCGGAGATCTGAAACGCCGATCGCGCAGCGAGCCGAGCTTCTGGGTACCAAAGAAGGCTTTTGAGATGCTGTATACACAACAGCTGTTCTGGTCTCTACAGGCTTGCCCAGTCGTGCTGCGCAACGGCCCCGAAACAGCATTACACAGGGATCCCCGCTGAAGCCGAAGTTGGGAGTCGAAAGGCTGGGAATTCCACTCTGAGGTAATAGGTCGAGGATGTCGTGGTCTCGCGCTTTCTTAGGTTACCGAGAGTAATAGCAATCCGGCTTGGTCCTCGTCCTGCGATGTAACCATGGTGGCAATGGACTTGACGATTACATCTTGGGTGGCTGCAGACCGTATGTGCTGACAGTTCTCGGTCAGACAGAAAACTGTGTAAGTTGAGAGTATTCTTGTTTAAGCCGAGTTGATGTTGGAAGTCGTGGTGTCGTCCGAATTGAGGCGGACGTAGCATGTACGTCATCGTTAGTACCCGGATTGGCAAGGACGAACGTGATACACCACAACAGCCTACACGAGTATTTCAGCACCTGATCCTCTCAATCGTTAATATCGGTTGCAGAGAGACATGGAGCTGCTCGATTATGGTCTGCAGACCTTCGCAAACCTGCTGACGATCCGTGGCCACCTGCGGTGCTACAAACATCAGGTCGGCGTTTGATGCACCTTAAGAACCATGGTTCTCGGGTCGCCTTGCGCCGTCGCCGTACGGTCCTCTTTTGATGCCTTCTGCATCCGTTTCATCGTCTTCCTTCTCTTCCAGACTTCCACGCTGCTGATGCAGACCCACCAAATAACGAACAGCAGCCCAAACGCAATGCTCGAACCGATACTCTCAATCGCAAAGCACACGAAGAGGCCAAGCGTCTTCTTCAGCCCCTTGTTCTTCATGTCCCACATTCGTTCGGCACCGAGGATGACTTGCATCGCACTGAGAGCCACGCTGCACAACGCGAGAATGAACAACACGACGGGGAAGAACCGCTGAAAGTAAATGGTATAGCGCGACTCGAAGCGGTTGAGATGCCAGCGCCGGAGGTGTATCGCCGAGTGGAAGTTCAATGCATCCAGCTGAAGCAGGCCGTAGGACCAGCGAGAGCTCACAGCCTTGTCTAGTGCCGAGTCGAACGCGGATGTGAAAGCGGCGAACGCCTCGAAGGTCAAATTGCCGTTGCAAGGTGGCAACAAATTATGGCGACGGGTCAGGTTGAAGTCAGAGCGTCATTGGATCAGATGTGTGTAGGTCCTGAGAAAGCCCAGGGATGTTGCTCTCAGACGCTCGAGCTCTTCGAAGTCGTCCCTCTGAGCAGCGCCATCACACAAGTACTCCCAAAAAGCGTACGAAGTCAAGTATGCAGGCAAGGGCTTCAGATACACGATTCCTTCTACCCACACGCAATGTACCTCAGGATCTTCTGTGATCCGAACTATCCTGTCAACCACCAATTGCTGACTGAGAGACATAATCTCTGGCGAAGGACCTACCCAGCAGAGCTTGTCGCCCAGATGATTCAGCTGTGGCGTATCGAGGTCCTTCAGGCAGTAACCAACAATGCTCGACAATGCATCTAGGTGTATCCGGGGCGCATCAGGCAGCGTTCGATCCGCCGTGCGGTTTCGGAAACAATGCGGCTTCTCCGGCTCATGCAGATACTCGAGATCGCTGCAGATCTCATCACATTTCGCTAAGGGCACTCGATGCCCCGTACACAGCTCTTCTGCGGCCGTACTCGAACGCGAAAACGTTGCTACGCCATCCGGCGAAGTTGCTGGAGTGACCTGGGCTGGCTGCGCCATAGGCTACAGTCGTGGGAGGTGGGCATTGAGCGTACAAACTGTTGCCGCAGCGATGGCAGGTAAGCACGTCGTTCAGATACGCCTGACTTGCAGATACGGGTCGCATGCAGGGCATGCAGATGCTGTACAACTCAATTGGTTGCCAGAGCAAAGCCACCACCACAGTAACAATGACGATCTCCAGCTGAACACAGCCCACCTCATGACGCCAAAATAGGTAACCGAGCTGCGACTCTCGCGATCAATTTCTCGCCTAGAGTGTCAAGGTAAGCAAATGTAGTATGTCATGGCCCCCAATGTTGTTCTGCAACGTTAGCAAGATAATGGATCGTTGAACCGTGACACAAGGCAAAGCTTGCAGCGGGCAAACTTCCATCCCTACCAAGCTGACCTTACGCACTCCTCACCTGTTTGGCTCTCCGACTCCCTTTGATGCTAGAGGTAACAGCTTGACAACGCTCTTTCGCACCGCCCTTTGCAAAACCCTGGAGCCATCGAAGATCGACCCTTTTCACCATCTCAGCCTCGGGACAAACAAAACGCTGTTCAACGGAACGGTGCATGAACAGCGGAGATGGCTCGCTATTAAGGACAGACAGCGGCCTAAGGTATGAACCCTGGCCTTAATGCGAGCCTGAGCAATTGGGCGTTCGTTTTCCACCAAACATGCGACGTTGTTGGCGTTTCAAGGGGCGCAGGGCCGAAAGACGAACACCAGCGACCCAACGAGCGGCCCTGCTCCCTCGTTATGTGCTGCTGTTTGGCACGCTCGGTCCAGGCGATCTCTAGATCGCTTCCAGCCTTGCCGCATGAAGAGTGTGTGGGTTTCAGAGGCTCGTGAAAGCACACTGCATCCACAGACATATTCCAGCGACCAACATTGCCAAACGCAGTGCTCTATCGGCATGGCTGCATCCGCAGAAAAATAAGACAAAGATAGGTATCGGAGACCGCAGCGACCACAGGCTGGTAACAGATGGCCTTGCGTCAGGCGTACAGCTACGCGGAAGAGTTTCGTGGTCACGGATGTGCGCTGCGCCGTGCACCCTGTGGGAAATGGGGCCAGGCGTTCGGCCCTATCCATAAGCGTGGGGTTGCCCCCTGAACATCATATACACCGGTCACCGCAGGTCGCACGACGGCATAAACAATCTTCCTCTTCTACGCCTGGAGCGATCCTTACTTATACAAACATTGTTTTCTTGATATAAGCCTTGCATCTTGAACACAGGCTGTTTGCAACGTCACGCCGACTTCAACACCTCAACTTAAACAGCCCCACTGTTTGACTTCGTACAATTTCGTGGTCCTTTGCAACTTCAAGTGCTGAAGTCCCATCCAATGCAACAACCTCACATACACACAATGTTGTCATTCACACAAACACCGCCAAGTGGGCTACCAACCTCACCACGAGCAAACCGCCCAATGTTGCTCCCACTCGAGACCACATTCCAAACTCAGGACTCCACACCATCCTCATCCTCAGACACCCTCGCAAGCCACTCAGAGCAAACAACACCCAACACACGAGTTCGCAGCCGCGACTCACTCATTTTTGCCAACGCAATCATCCCTCTGAGTCCTGTATCCTCGACCTCGGACCGGTCCACAAGCGACACCCTCCTCGATGGTCTGACTCCACGCAAACGTAATGGCTTCGTTCGCTTCTTCTGCTGCTTCGGACGTGAGGAGCGCGCGAGAAGACGAGTCTTGAGGGAGACGCAGTTCGAGAAGGTGGGCGAGAAGTGCCACTGGACTGAGTACTGAACTCCGCCGACACCATCCAAACCACACCCAACCTACGTTCATGCACTAGGCCCCCCAATCGCTGCAGCGTCTTCGGCGAAATGACCTTGAAACGAGAATGAACCTGGTGGCCTTCATCCTATGACAAAGTCGGTCAGGCGTCCACATCTTCCATTCTTCTGTACCTATATCCACGGGCAGGCATACGCCCATCTTCGAGACGATCATCAGTCTTTTTCCTTTGTACATGTGTATATAGCGCCGGCGTTGGTGGTCTGCACTTGCGTCTTCATCTTCGACAGCAAAAGCCATCAGGCATTTCAAAAGTCAAAACCATCACACCACCCCTTCCTCCCACGCTTCCTCGTCTCACTGAGACCCTCCAGCCACACCCGTCCCGATGCTTCCATCTCCTCCCTCGACGGCGTCTTCTTTGCGAATAACCTATGCGCGAGCGTCAACCCGTCCTCTAGCACCTTCATCCCAAACTTGTCCGTCTCACGAACTTGCTTCATCCAGTCAAATCTGATACTCAACCAGACCGGCGGCACACATGCCTTCCCTTCGCCGCAGCTCCGCAGCCACGATACTAAGACATGCGCAACTGTCTCGACTTTCTTGCGTCTCTCTGACTCTGTCCACAGCGGATCCAAACCATTAGGATTCAGGCCATCGACTCGGCACCACCAGCGGTCTGTGACCTGTCGCTGAAAGGCGTTGCATTCGACCTCAAAACTCCTCAGGCGCGGGAAGTAGTCGCGGAGGATAAGGGATTCGGAGACGATATGCGTCCACATCGCAAACGCCTCATCGACTTCGATCTGTTGCTTTGCAGCCAAAAGCCACATGTCGCGATACCGTGGTGTATGTTCCTGGTATTGCTTGCTCACACGCGTCACCATACGAGCAGCCGAGGAAGGAAAGGATGAGAGTGTGAGGTGCAAAGGGAGACGTTCGTCGTGCTGAAAATGTTTTGTGCCAAGCCTGTGATTTCGCCGTGGTGGATACCGGGTGGGCAGAACGATGCTGCATGTTCGCCATAAGGTCTCTGATGCTTCGTCGTGTAGTTGGCGGCATGCGAGGAAGATAGACAGATGGGGAAGTTGTTCAACAAGACGAGGTGGGCTCTCCCACCATGCGGTCGCTTTCGAGCTAGGTTGGCGATACTTGAGGGTATGAGGCAGGCAGTAGGAATAAACCTGGTCGCGCAGTTCGCGTGGGAGGGACAGAAAAGGAAAGGGCGTCAAGTCAGCCTTGGGTGTTGGATCTTCCGGGAACTTGAAAGATACTGGGGCTGGTGTCCACTTGTTGCATTTGACCATGATTGGTGAGGGTGAAGTTGTATCGTCGATAACGCAAATGGAAGGCATGGTGGTACATCAGGGTGGCAGTTGCTTGGTATTGTATACATCTTGATTCTTTGAGTCAACATGGAGTCTCTATGATATGTTGATGCTATCGAGCTGCAGAACCCACTACAGCGTGGGCAGTGTGTCGTGATGGAAGTTGAGTCACCAGGGCAGTTGCTGATTGGTAGATTCCATGATCTTGAGGCCGCTGCGCCCTTCTTCGGCCTTACTGAGAAACGGTGCGATTCATGAGATGGCTGTGTTATAACGAGTGGCTCAGTTTGCTGTGTACTTTGCTCTGTCTTCAGAGGAGAGTCATCACGATCCCAGCTGCAAGGAGTAGCTGCGAAGCTCAAGCGGCTACTCCACCGAAAGCTGGTCCTAAGATGTTCTGAAGATGACATCGTCTCGTTTGCGAACGCTGTACTCATCGCAGGGCATCACATCTTCGTAAGACAGGCTCCATGTCGCGCCGGGCGAAGGGTCGTTTAGAGTTCGTGTTGACAGCAACGGAGCGGGGCGTGACAGCGACAGCTCGCCGTGTCTCCGACGACAGGAAGGAGCACTGACCGGCTTGGCAGTCGCGATGCTGTCACGCAAATCTCTCATGCTCCACCATCACCATCTGCATTCAAGCAAGTTCATCTTCCTTTGATACCCATCACATTCATCATGTTCGCTGCCAGGAACGCTTTCGCCCAGGCCCAGCGCCGCGCTTTCTCTGCGTCGGCCCGCCAGGTACGCTCTCTCCGCAGCTCCGAGGCTGTTCAACAGCTTTTCGCAGCTGGGCGGACACCCCAATGGATGCCATTGAGGATATCTATACTAACACAGTGATTGCAGTCCTCCAAGGTCACCGTCCTCGGTGCCGCTGGTGGTATCGGCCAGCCGCTTTCGCTCCTCCTCAAGCTCAACCCTCGCGTTAGCAAGCTCTCCCTCTACGACATCCGCCTCGCCCCCGGTACGCCAATTGCTCGCCCATCTGCCATTGAAGGCCTACTGACAGCATTACAGGTGTCGCCGCCGACATTGGCCACATCAACACCAAGAGCGAGGTAAGCCCATCCCGCTATACGACCATAACCAGCCATTGACGATCTTAGGTCCGCGGCCACGATGCCACTCCCTCCGGTCTCGCCGAGGCCCTCAAGGGCGCTGAGATCGTTGTCATCCCCGCTGGTGTCCCCCGCAAGCCCGGCATGACCCGTGACGACCTCTTCAACACCAATGCCTCCATCGTCCGCGACCTCGCAAAGGCCGCCGCTGAGCACTCCCCCGAGGCCAACATCCTGATCATCTCCAACCCGGTATGCTGAAGTCACTCAATAATAGGGTCTCTGTACTAATCGACCAGGTCAACTCCACCGTCCCCATCACCGCCGAGGTCTTCAAGTCCAAGGGCGTCTACAACCCCAAGCGCCTCTTCGGTGTTACCACCCTCGACGTCGTCCGCGCCTCCCGCTTCATCTCACAGATCAAGAACAACGACCCCGCCAGCGAGAACATCACCGTTGTCGGTGGCCACTCCGGTGCTACCATCGTTCCCCTCCTCTCCCAGTCTGGCTACAACCTGTCTGGCGAGCAGCTCGACAGCTACGTCAACCGCGTCCAGTTCGGCGGTGACGAGGTCGTCAAGGCCAAGGACGGTGCTGGTTCCGCCACCCTCTCCATGGCCATGGCCGGTGCCCGCTTCACCGAGTCGCTCCTCAAGGCTGCCCAGGGCCAGAAGAACGTCATCGAGCCCACCTTCGTCGACTCTCCCCTCTACAAGGACCAGGGCGTCGAGTACTTCGCGTCCAACGTCGAGCTCGGCCCCAACGGTGTCGAGAAGATCCACCCCGTCGGCAAGATCACCGAGTACGAGCAGAAGCTCCTCGACGTCTGCCTCCAGGACCTCAAGGGCAACATCAACAAGGGTGTCAAGTTCGCCGCCGAGAACCCGTAAATGCTTGCATTTGAGGGCGTGAAAAGTTGTGGTGTACACTAGTAATGAACTTATGGTCACCGGAACTGGACTAGGCTGGGTTTCATGTGTTTGCCATTTCAGCGATGCAACTGGAGCAGGCCTGTGTAGATTTTGATCTGTACCTTAGCACAAAATACTCCATTTGATCTTCCTGATATTTGCCCTTGAATTGGATCCATCTCGGATATGCGATCGCAAGTGCAATTTGAGCGTGTCACGCAGAACGACAGGATCCAGCTACTTGACTTTGGTGCTTCTACGCTTCTGGGCTGCAAAGCCGGTCATAAAAGTACAACCCCAAGACACAACGGAAGTGTTAAGAGCTCGCGTGTGCAGCAATTGCAATGTTATAATGGTTCTAGTGGCCAGACTCTTGGCGGTTTTCAGCCAGTTCTTCCCAAGCTGTTATTGCCTCTACTTTTCCTTTCCCTTCCCTTCTACCCTCCAAGCCAAATTCCCAGTAACCACCAACATTCACCGTAAGCTACGCCACGCCACGCCACGCCACGCCACAAGAGCTCCACTACGCTACACTCGTCCCCGTACTAAACACGCCCCCAAACGCCTCGCCCTCCTCCAGACTCAACCCCTCATCCAGAATATGATGCGCCATATCCACAACCTCGTCCTCGATGCCCCTCTCCAGCACCAGCCCCTCGCTAAACGCCAATCTCGTCAAACTGACTAGATATGCGTGCTGGCCCCCCAGGGTATTGACCAGCTTGCTTTTGATGTCGAAACCAGGGTTGGAAGTTACGATGTGGTAGATTAGCTTCATGGTGGCGTTTATGGACTCGATTGTGAGGGATTGGGTTGGTGCGAGAGGTGTCTTGTATAAAGAGGAAAGAAGAAGGTCCAAGTACTTGATTAGCCGGCCGATGCAGATTCGGTTCGATGCGAGACGGGCTGCGCCGTATTGGGGTATGGACAGTGTGGTCAGCAGATCGACGACGCGCAGCCGCAGCGATAAGATGTCGGTGGCTGTGACGATGTCGGGTAGTTCGTGATCCGGAGAGGATGTGGATGTAGGTGGTGATGGGTCTGCGGTGATGGCTGGGGTCTCGGTGAAGAGGTTTGTGAGGCGTCCGATCAACGCGTCTTCTCTGTGCGCTTGGCTGTCGGTTTGCGAGTCCGAGGCTGTGATGGGGCCGATGGAGGTTGAGAGGCTGGAGGTGCTGAGGATGCGAAGCATGAGGGATATCTGCGCGATGGGCTGTTCTTTGTTGAGAAGCATGATGGCGAAGTCTGAAGGGATGGCTTCCCACAGCTCACCGGCCTCGCTGTCTGATATGCTCACACAGCTGGTCGCGATTAGGTGCAGGATGTCGAGACAGGAGAGGACGTCGATGTGGGCTGTGACTTCGCGGTGGCCTGAGGTGTACAACGTCTTGATGGCATCCTGCCCTACCTTGGCAGCTTTCGATAGCGGGTTCGCGACGAGATCGATTGAGTCGATCATCAGTGGGACAAAGCGGCTTTTTATTTCGCAGGCCGTCTCGCACCGCTCGCAAGCGAGCACAAAATGGAACACGTCGAGCAACAGATTGACCGGCGCGTAGTACTTCTCCACTAGACACTGCGTCCAAAGATCGCATATGGCAAATAGTATGTCCCGTGCGAGAGCGTGCACGTCTGAGAACGTCTTTGCAGCTAATTCATCGTAGAAGATGGATGACAGTCTTTTCGCCGGGTTTGACGGAAAAGCGTGCTGCGCGAGTGCCTCGAGCACGCGATCTTTGCCATTCAACGATTTGTGAGCCATCAGACGACGCAACAAATCGAAGCGTCTGTCGTCCTTCCGGAGAAAGTCCAGCAATGCTTCGTCAAGATCCACATCTCCGTCAATAGGCTCCGCATCCTTCTCTCGGGCTTGCGAATTCGGCTCGCTGAACTGCAGAGGAATAGGACTGTTGTCCACGACGTTCCTCTTGCGCTTGCCGGCAAGAGTTGGCGTTCCCGTCTTTTGTCTCTCACGAGTTCTCGAAGGAGATGCCATGACCATATCGCCATCATCGAACCCGTCGCCCAGCTGCCCTCGTGCCTTCTTCCTCGGTGTGCCTGCTGGGCTCACTGCGGCACTAGCTTTCGGTCTGGTCGCCATGGGCTTCCTCGTCCGCGGCGCCATGCCAGCCTCGCGGACATCGTGCTGGTGGAACATGTTGTTCGTTGTAGCCTGCTCCTTCTCCCGCCGCAGCTTCTCGATCTCGGCCCTAAGCTTCGCAACCTCATCGCCATGGGAATGCTGCTGGTCGGCCAGCTGCCGCTCGTGTCGTCGTAGTTCTGCATCGTGACGTCGTCGGAGGGTGTCTGCTTCGCCGGACTTGGTCTGCAGCTTGCTCTTCAGGTCTTCGGCGTCTCTCTTCTCGCGAGCCTTGTCTTGCTCTAGCTGCAGCGGTCAGTGCCCTGTGGTCGTGACAGAATGGGCCATCCCACCTTCTTGATGCGCGAAAGCAGCTGGTCCGGGTCTGCTTGCGACCCTTGCGGGTGCTCCGCCGCTTGCCAGGCAGACCCTTGCGGTGGCTGGGTCTGTCTGTAGTTGTTGCTCTCGTCTATCGTGGTGCCCTCGTCGTAGGCGCCATAAGTGTCGTATGTATCGTAAGGGTCATGGCGCTGGCCCTGAGCATATCCGTCTTCATCGTCGAGATTGATCACCTCATCGGCGTCGTCCAGTCCGTAGTCAGACTCGGCCCTCCGTGTCTGCGGCTGCTGCGTCGCGCGGATGGCTGCAGCCTCGAACTGCTCGATCGTGTTCGCGGGCAGGTCGTCGAGGTCATGGTCGGAGAAGTCGAAGTCGTCGTCGGACATGTCTGCATCTCCATCTGCCAATTCCCCTCCCAAGACGCATATCCCAAGGCCCAATGTCCAAATTGCAGGGCTGAGCGAGACGCGTCGCGTGTTTGGCGGATTCGGCGTGCGGCAACTTCACATGCGGCTAGCGATGATTTGCGAAGAGCTATGACGTTGCATCAAGCGCTCAAATTGGTCCGCAGCTTTTCAACCTGGACACGGCGCCAGAACAACTCCAAGCCTCGCCCTGCCCCGCCGTCAATAACCTTTGAAAGACGAGCTCGTCTGCGCCCAGATATACCGCGCCTTCTACAGCACTCACACGCCGGCTCAATTCTTCCGGCGCATCCGCAAGCAGCACGCAGCACACACGATGGCGCGTCCTCGCAAGGACGTCAAGTTCGCACATAGGAGTGCGAGCAACGGGCGCGCGCGCCGGGCCTCGATGAGCATGTCCGAGATCTCAGAGACGGGCTCGCAGCCAGGCAGCCCCACGCGCAACGGCGCCATGGAGAAAGCAGCGGTACGCATACTCGCTATAGGAGAAGTCCCCCGCTGACGACGCCAGGCACCACCAGTCCCCGAGCAGAGCGAGTACGAGAAGAAGAAGGCCAACTTCATCGTGCGCACGACATGGACGCTGGTCATGATTGGAGGCTTCTTCTTCGCCCTCGGCGCCGGCCACCTGTACATCATCGTCATCATCACCGCCGTCCAGGTCATTTGCTTCAAGGAGGTCATTGCTATAGCCAACGTCCCCAGCAAGGCCCGCAGCCTGCGCTTCACCAAATCGCTGAACTGGTACTTCCTCGGCACCGCCATGTACTTCCTGTACGGGGAGAGCGTCATCTACTACTTCAAGCACATTCTGCTCGTGGATAGAATCCTGCTTCCCCTGGCGACGCACCACAGGTTCATCTCCTTCATGCTGTACATTATTGGTGAGTCTCCTCGACATATCAATTTTGCGCATGCTAATCGTACCAGGCTTCGTCTTCTTCGTCTTCTCGCTGCAAAAGGGCCACTATAAATTCCAGTTCACCCAGTTCGCCTGGACCCACATGGCTCTCTTCCTCATCGTCGGCCAAGCGCACTTCGTCATCAACAACATCTTCGAGGGCTTCATCTGGTTCATTCTGCCTATTAGTATGGTCATAACGAACGACATCTTTGCCTACCTCTGCGGCATCACCTTCGGCCGTCACCAGCTCATCCAGATCTCGCCAAAGAAGACATGGGAAGGCTTCCTTGGCGCCTGGTTCTTCACCATCATCTGGGGCGTGCTGGCGACCCACTTCCTCGCGCAGTATAAGTTCTTCATCTGCCCCGTCAACGACCTCGGCGCGAACGTCTTTACCGGCCTCGAGTGCAAGCCGAACCCCGTCTTCATCTCGAAGAACTACACCGTCCCATTCATCCCCGAGGGCATCCCCGCCTACCTGCCCATCCCGCACAAGCTCGAGATCATGCCTGTACAGTTCCACATGGTCATCCTGGCCACCTTCGCCTCGCTCATTGCGCCCTTCGGTGGCTTCTTCGCGTCTGGCCTCAAGCGCACATTCAAGATCAAGGACTTTGGCGACTCCATTCCCGGACACGGCGGCATGACGGATCGCTTCGACTGCCAGTTTATCATGGGCTCGATTGCATTTTTCTACTACTCCAGCTTCGTCGCGACGCACCACACCACCGTTGGCGGCGTCATTGAGGCTGCCATCACTGGCCTTACCCACGAAGAGCAGTTTGAGGTCGTGCAGATTCTGACGAAGAACCTTGTCAACCACGGGACTGTCTCGCCGAAGGTATGTCGAATCAGCTTCCCAGCTACTTATCATTACTAACGTCTTTCAGGTCCTCGAATACCTCCACCAAGTGGTTAAGCGATAAGCGATGCAACACAGATTGCAACTTCACGACTCATTTCGTTTCTGACATCCCAACCGAGTGCGGTGGGCTTCGCTTCGTTCAAATATTGAGCTATGTAATGATCACGTTGAGGTGGATGTTGGACGTAGGACATATATACCCTCTATGCATGTAGCACTGGGCCTGGGACGGAGTCTCATCCTTACCAAAAGAATTCGAGTATCGACTGTCCGAGACCGAGTTGTGTATTCTGTATGGGTGACCTCGTACGAGCGCCCCAACTGAACGTCTGCACAGAGCTGTCGAGACTCGATGGACCCTCCACGAAGCCTGCCTCGGCTGTCTCGCGCCCCATACGTCCGTGCGCATGGTGTGGGGTTGTGGGGAGCACATGGGAAGCAACGTGAGCTTGCATCATCAGCATCACGGTCAGGACGGCCATTTTGCTAAGGTCATGAGGCTCTGCGGAACTAATTGACACGAGCTCCTGCTCTAAAGCTGGTTGCCTTCATGTGAATGCTGATGTTCGGCCTAGCGGGACAAGCCCCAAAAAGCCCTCGAAACTGTAGGATGAGGTCACGCGGCGCCGTCTGGGCAGCTCCCTGACAACCTCGGCTCCAGGCCTGGTGCGCTCAAGACGACTACTGGTCAACCTGACACGCGTGCGCTTTCGCCGAGGATCATCGTAGCCTACTAGAAATTCTGTCATCGCTGTGCTTGCTGTCTCCATTCTCTCTTGCAGGTCCAAACTCTCTCTTTTGTAATGTTCAGCAGAGTTGCCAGAGCGCGAGCACCAGCCTCGATACTTCGCAGACCCGTCACGCAGATTCAAACGCCTAGGGTACGTACTCAGAGGTACCGAGACAATCGCACAGTGGAGGCTCATGTTCGTACAGATCATCACAATGGCGCCCGCCAGGAAGCAGTCTTCGCTGCCAGAGGGTAAGAACAACAGCCCCGACTGCATCCACGAGCTAACGGCGCAGGCTACAAGGAGGACCACAGCAAAGGCGCGATGCTGCGATTCGAAGACTCTCTTCCCCGGCTGCCCGTGCCCACACTCGAGGAGACAGCGAAGCGGTACCTGAAGTCGGTCCACCCGCTGCTCTCCAAGAACGAGTTCGACGCGACCACCAAGGCCGTCAACGAGTTTGTTGCTCCCGGCGGCGTGGGCGAGACACTACAGAAGCGCTTGGAGGAGCGGAGAGCGCGGCCTGAGATCAAGAACTGGCTCGCCGAATGGTGGAACGACGCCGCGTACATGGGCTACCGCGACCCCGTCGTGCCCTACGTCAGCTACTTCTACTCGCACCGCGACGACAAGAAGAGGAGAAACCCTGCCAAGCGCGCGGCAGCCATCTCGACCGCAGTGCTCGAGTTCAAGAGGCTGGTGGACCATGGCGAGCTGGAGCCCGAGTACATGAAGAAGCTGCCCATGGCCATGAGCTCCTACGAGTGGATGTTCAACTGCAGCCGTGTTCCCAAGAAGCCCGCCGACACCTCCGTCAAGTTCCCCTTCAAGGAGAACCAGCACATCATTGCCATCCGCAAAAACCAGTTCTGGAAGATCCCCCACGAGGTCAATGGCAAGCAGCTCAACACCAGCGAGCTCGAGCTGCAGTTCAAGCGCATCTACGAGAGCGCCGTCAAGACCGACGCAGTCGGCATCCTCACCTCGCAGAACCGCGACGTCTGGTCTGAGGTCTACCCCAAGCTCAAGGCCGCCTCCGCCGTCAACGCCGCGACCATCGAGGCCATCGAGTCCGCCTCCTTCGTCGTCTGCCTCGACGACGCCACCCCCGTCACCCTCGAGGAGCGCGCACACCAATACTGGCACGGCGACGGCGCGAACCGATGGTTCGACAAGCCACTCCAATTCATCGTCAACGACAACGGCACATCAGGCTTCATGGGCGAGCACTCCATCATGGACGGCACACCCACGCACCGCCTCAACGACCACGCCAACAAGCTCATCTTCACCAACGCACTTCCCTTCGACGACCCGTCCATCCGCTCCGACCTGCCGAACCCCAAGCCGCTGCGCTTCGAGCTCAACGCCGAGCTGAAGCAAGACATCGCTGCTGCAGCAGCGCACTTCACCCAGCAAATCGGCGCCCACGAGCTGCGCGTGCAGGCTTACCAGGGCTACGGCAAGGGTTTGATCAAGAAATTCAAGTGCTCGCCCGACGCATACGTGCAGATGGTGATCCAGCTCGCATACCACAAGTTCTACGGCAAGAACAGGCCGACCTACGAGTCCGCCGCTACACGCAGGTTCCAGGAAGGCCGCACAGAAACCTGCCGCACAGTGTCCGATGAGAGCGTTGCGTTCTGCGATGCCATGGCGAACCCTGACGCGACTCCAGAGGAATGTCAGAAGAAGTTCCGAGCAGCCCTCGATGCGCATGTGAAGTACATCAGCGACGCTTCTGACGGCCGCGGTGTGGACAGGCATCTGTTTGGTCTCAAGAAATGCCTCAAGGAAGGCGAGGAGGTTCCTGCGCTGTACAAAGACCCGGCGTACAGCTACTCCAGCACGTGGTTCATCTCCTCTTCCCAATTATCCTCGGAGTACTTCAACGGCTACGGTTGGTCCCAGGTCGTCGATGACGGATGGGGTCTTGCGTACATGATCAACGAGAACAGTATCCAGTTTAATGTTTGCTCGAAGGGACTGGGCTCGGTAAGTTGCATTGCAAACGCTACTTTTAAGAAGTACCGGTAACTAACATATTCGTAGGACAAGATGAGCTTCTATCTCAATGAGGCGGCTGGTGATATTAGGGACCTTATGCTGCCCACTCTTGAGGCGCCGAAGGCGAAGTTGTAGATTTCTTTCCAACGAAAGAGAGATGGGGGTCGTAGATATGGAGTGTACATGTAGGATTGAATATCGAAGCATGAAGACCAGCATCAATACCGTTCAAAACTGAGGGTGAGTCTGGTGGATTGCACGAAGCTTCACAAAGTGAGAGACTCCTTTCCGGCAGATGTGAGTCCTTCGTGCCTGCCGGGGGTGTCTCGTAGGCATAGCCTCACGACTGGACCAAGCAACGCCAAGGCACTACCGGTGAACAAACTTAGCTCTACTTCAATCATCCTCTCTTTTACCCAATAACTTCGCAACTTCAAACGTCTCTACACGGCAAGCCGAAATAAGCGCTCGTCGCCTATCTCACTGCCGACGTCGGAAGATTCTTTGATAAGCCCCCCGATATGACAAAATACCAAGACGATTGACATGCAGCCAAGCCTTCGAAGATGGGGCATCGTCACGACTTTTTAGGAAGGTTGCTATGTCAAGTTGGAGGAGGAACACATTATCCGCATGTCCAAGACGATGAGACCTCAAACGTGGAGGGATTATGACTTGTCATGCAGGACGGGTGTCAACAAATCAAGCTTCACTCACTACGCAGTCAACGGTCATCGCCAGTCCTCGGTCGATCGTCTTTCGAGATCGCACGTCAAATCCATATATGACTTGAATGTTGTCCACTCGGCCAATGGCTTCGATACCCATCATGGACCGATATCTCATCAGCAGAATACCTTCCCTGGCGCCGTCGGTCCTGACTCTGGGCCTTCTGGCTTTGATCCTCAGTCAAAATACTGTAGCAGCAACAGGAGACAATCATCTCATCCGTCGCCAGGACAATGGCACGGCGCTCAGCCCGCACTTCAGTGCTATCTCGGACTACATCGACTCTATTACAGATGATCTCTCGTCCATTAACACCGAAATCCACTCGAACCCGGAACTAGGCTATGAGGAGGTCAAAGCCCACGAACTGCTGACATCGTTCATGGAAGAGCAAGATGGCTGGAACGTCACGCGATCCGTGGGGAACATCTCAACAGCCTTCATGGCAGTCTTCGACGGCGCCGGTGACGGTCCCGTCATTGGCTTTAACGCTGAATACGACGCTCTTCCTGGCCTCGGCCACGCCTGTGGTCACAACCTCATCGCCACTGTATCCTTGGGAGGTGCTCTTGCCGCCGCAGACGTCATGCGAAGCCAGTCTTTCGGCGGCAAGATCATCCTCTTCGGCACCCCAGCAGAGGAATCGCTAGGCGGCAAGGTCAAGATGCTAGAAGCTGGAGTCTTCAACGATGCCAAAATCGACATCTCACTCATCTCCCACCCGACATCTAGCGGCGACAGCCCGTACATGCTCACCACATCCACCGACCGTGTCGATGTCACATACACCGGCCTGGAAGCCCACGCCGCCGCCAGTCCCTGGGAAGGTATCAACGCGCAAGACGGTCTTCTCGTCGCCAACAGCGCACTCAGCTACATGCGGCAGCAAATGCGGCCCTCAGACCGCGTTCACGGGTTCATCTCGAGCGCAGGAAGCAGGATCAACGTCATCAGCGCCAAGGCAGAAGGCTCGTACCAGATCCGCGCAAACGACGACGCCCAGCTCGCCAACCTAACAACCCGCGTGGAGAACTGTTTCAAAGCCGGCGCCCTCGCGACCGGCGCGAGTCTCAACTTCACCATCCGACCCTACGGGTACGCAAACCATGTCACTAACGACTTGCTCGCCGCTTCGTACTCGCAATACTTCGTCGAGCAGGGCGGCGAGCTCGAACCAGCCGAGATCGACAAAATGAAAGACCCGTCAGGCTCCACGGATCAAGGGAACTTGTCTCACGACTGGCCGAGCATCAGTCCGTATTTTCAGATCTTCAACGAGGACGGGAGTGTGCCGGCGACGGGACCGCATACGGCGCTGTTCGAGGTGGCTGCGGGGAGTAGCAAGGCGTTCGAGAAGAGTATTGTTGTTGCGAAGAGTTTGGCGGGCGTGGCGGTTGATGTGTTGACGGTTGACGGACTGCTGGATAGTATCAAGGAGGAGTTTGAGGCGACGAGGATGCCGAGTCTGAGGAGGAGGGGGAGCGTTGGGTACTGAGCTCTGAGAAGGACGAGGCGACTTGCGTGGAGTTATGGTCTGGTGGCTTCATATCGATCGTTATCTTGAAGTGGTGAAGCGAATACATTCACGCTGTATGTCAGTAGCTACAAGCTACTGTCGCCCTACGCCTCCCCTGGCACAACAAACTTCCCCCTAATCCTTCTTTCAACCGGACTCACCATCTCTGCGCCGTCCTTGTAATCCCTCAGCACCGCGACACACCGCTCGTCATCCGCATCCACCAGCTTATTGAGCAACATCTCGTATGTCCCGCGCCTCGGCCGCATCCCCGCGGCCCTCATCTCCTCGAAGTAGTTCACCGCATCGTCCAAATCGCCCGCCTGTGCGCAGACCCAAACCAGCCTGTCGTATGTAATCCTATCGGGTCTTAGGTTTAAACTGATCATCTCGTTGGCCAGGTACATGGCCAGATCCTTTCGGCCGGCCTGCGAGCAGCCCCGGAACAGGATGTTGAAGGTCTCCGTATTCGGACCGGCAGAGGCGACGGTGTGTAAAGCTTTGTACATATCCAGCGCCTCAGGCAGCGAGCCGAGCGCAACGGAAGCTTGTATGCAGCAATTCACCGCCGCGGTCGGAATCTTCCTGCCCTGAGCCTCGAAGGACTGTAATAAGGTGAAGGCATGCAGCGGCATGCTGAGCTGCTCGACTTTCTCCTCGCCGTGCTCGTCGATGACGGTTTGCGGAGGCGGAGGGGGTGCGGAGCGCAGGTATAGGAATAGAGGTTGGCAGGTGCCGGAGTCGACTTTTAGATTGGCGTCGAGCATGATAAGGATTACGCTGAGAGCGTCGGAGAGCGCGCCAGCGCCGAGGTAGGTCGCGATTAGCAGCTCGTAGTGGTGCGTTGTGAAGATTGTTTCGCGCGAGGTGAGGATCCGGAATACGTCGGTTGCGAGGGCGATGTCGCCGTGGCGCGAGGCGAGGGAGAGGACTTGCAGGCAGGTCCCGGTTGGGGGTTTGAGGTAGCCGGATTGGACCTGCGTCGTCCATACTATGCGCGCAGCGTCGTGCTATTTGTGTTAGTGATGCAATCAGAGAGACTTGGAGAGAGGCGTACCAGCTGTTGCTGAGCCGCAGCGTCGAGCATCGCGCCCCACAGCGCATTGCTCAGCTTCACGTCGTATGCTGCGCCAGGCGTCCCCTCCGACACACTCTCTTTCAGCCCCAGCACGTAGAAGGCCTCCTCCACTTCTCCAAACTCCAGCAGCAACCACATAGCCTCACTCCACACCCACTCATCGACCCGGACCTTCTTCCGACACATATCCTCGAGCATCTCCAGCGCCTGCTCAAACAGCCTGTCCCGCAGTAGACCGGCAACAACAAAGCAATGCGCGCGGTCACTTAGCGTGTACCACTTCTCGCGCATGTACTCCAGCACCTCGGCTCTCAGAAGATAATCCGGATGCACCGCTAATGCTTGGAGCACGTTCTCGCAGCCCCTGACATCAAGATCGACTTTCTCCTTCCCCTCCGCGTTCAGAGCCGCTGTGTCGCTCCAAAACCCCATTTCCTCCAACACCTTCCGCACCTTCCCCGCCGTCCCAGTGTCCGCACTCGCGAAACTATGCAGCACAGCCGCATACATGGCCTGGTCCGGCCGCTGCCCTCTATCTTGTATCAACACATTGGCAATCTTCATCACCTCCTCGAATTGTCCCTTGGCGCCGGCATCGCGCAGGTCTTCGTACAGGACGTGTGTGGGCAGGTGCACGAGCGGTGTTTTCTCCTTTGGGTTGCGGCGAGAATTGAAGCGTGGTGGGGAGGTCGAGGCGGGTACGTGCGGCTGTGCGAAGGACGTGGGTTGGCTTGCTGCGGCGGCGGCAGCGCTGTAGGTGCGGGTCTGATGTGATGCTCGTGAGAGCCGCTTAGGCGCGAGCGTGGCCGGCGCAATAGCGCGTGCCAAGTGGGCGGCGGTGGCGTTGGGAGGAAAGCCCGGGCAGAGACATCGCCAGAGCGCGTCGTTGACGAAGGGGCGCGGTGGCATTGGCGGTGGAAGTGCTGGGCTGGAAGTTTGGAAACCGCGATTGAGATTCAACATTTGGTTGGTCCATGCGCGCCTCGGTCCTTGAACGCAAGGCTGAGAGCAAGGCTTAGGGCAAGGCTGAGTATCACCATCTCTCCAGCACCATCACAGCAAACGTTAGGCAAGATACGTGACACTCTTATACCTACATGTTGAAGTCTTCTGAAACGCGCAAGCTTTGTCTCTGCGAGCCCTCGGCTGCACAGTTAGCGACCCGAGCAATCTAGAGGAGCTCCGCTGGTCTGGATATCTGCAGAGATTCACAGCTCAATACACTCAAGGTCATTTAGTTGCGTTCAGACCTTCGGATTGAGTCCAGGACTACATCAGCAAAGGCTCTACTATCCTTAGGCTGCATATGATCGCTTTTCAAAGGCAACCCATCGTCACCGTGACGAAGGGGACTAGGCGCATCACTTAGACTACTCAGTCATCCTTGACAGCCGTCCTCAACGCATGCGCGCTTGAGATACTCATTAGACATCGGGCTTTGAACTCCGGCAATAGGAAATCGGTGCAGTGTTCGTAAGTCTGGACCCTCGCTGAACATGAGCGAGGAAGGAGCAGGGGCGAAGTAACTGCACTCATTGTCGACACGATCTTAGACTCTTGTTCACTGTTGTAATGGCAAAGCTCGTTGTAGTGCAAGTCTTATTCCACTAATCACACTATGGCTCGGGCAGGTGAGAGCAGCTTGGAGTGCATGATCCCTTCCTTGGTTTGACCATTACTTACACAAAAGTCGTAAATGAGCTGCTAATTCGTACTCCCGCGCGTACATCGCAAAGACACCTAATCGTATCAAACAAGCACAAGACCCCCTGGCGCAATGGTAGCGCACCACATGGATGTTGGTCTGCCAGCCTGCGAGTTACCCTCCTGGCATTGCAGATCAAGATGTGGAGATCCAGGTTCGAGTCCTGGGGAGATCATTCTTTTGCTTCTGCGTTGTGTGTTTATGTGGGCCGTGTGGAGTCGGCAATGCCTTGTGGTAGCAGGCGGTGAATGCGGCAGGTGCGGTGTTGGAGCGGTGTGAGCACGGTTATTTGTAGTTAAAGCTTGAGATGATCGATAATCCTGTACTAAGGCAGGAGGATTCGCCATTGATTTCTTGGCATATAGACACAAAGAGCGGCCTTGTTGGTATGTCATTGTTGTGCAATAATCGTATGAGCAAGTACCTATGGTAGTGTCTTGGATGGAGACTCTGCGCTGCGGCTTGTCTCTCCTTGGTGATACATTGCAGTGGAGAGGAAAGTGCCATCAACCTAACAGAGTCAACTATACACAGTAGCGACAAGTCTGTTGTTTGCGCAGGGTTGTTTTTCGCCGTTCTTCGTCAAGTGTGAGATGGGTTTCGAGAGACAAGGCGGCCAAAGTCTGAAGATGAATGCTGGCATGCAGACATCAAGATTGCGTTCTCTGGCGAGCTGCCGTTCTACTGCAGAATGGTAGCATAGAGGCAAAATTGTAACTTACACAAGTCCTGTTGGGTAGCAACGATAGCCTGAGGTGTCGAGACCAGGACGGTTGATCAGCAGACCTTCTGTGTGGAGTAGGTTTGTCTATGACCATCTGTGGAGAAGAAAGTGCGGAGTCTCTTCCAGACAAGTTCCGGGGCCCCATCACCCCCTTGAATGTCCACAACGCAATCTCGCACATTCCGTCGGCGTTTCTCTCCACGGGGAATCAATCAAATCGCAGCAAGTAGTCATCTCGTCGGTGTTTGACATCTTGGGTGTTCCCTGACGCACCCGGCGCATTGTCTAGCGTGCCTCCGATAGCTCCCGAACACGATCGCGCACGACCTCGAAACTGCCCCTGGGGGACGGTACGAACGGCTTCAGGTGCGTCGAGTTGTTTTCTAGGGCCTTAAGGTTGTTTTCGTGGAGCTTGGGGAAATTGGGGCCCCGAGATTGAGTGCATTGCGGAGGACGCGGAGGGTGTCGACGTCCTTGCATGACGGAGGCGTACGCAGAACTATCGAGTGCAAGTACAGCCTCAATTGAGGTCCGATCTGCATGCTGCAGGCTTTGGCCTGACCTCCGATAGTTGGCGCATGCACACATCCGCCGTCGTCCGAATTCCTACCATGACTTATGCGTGGGCAGTGCAGTGAGAATCTGAAGACCAGTTCGTCAAACAGAAGTGAGCTCAGCTGATGCAGAAACGAGAAAGCGCTTAGGTATCGAGGACAAGTCGCAGCTGCCTTCTTATTCAGAGCAAGCAATGCCGCCAAGATGTGTGTATCGTTTCTTCTTCGGTATCGACATGCAGATGGCTGAGTTTGGTACCGAGTGAACGGCCGAATCGAATTCTCAGGAACGTCTCGTTTGCAGCTCGAGCTTTCAAGAGACTGTTCGGCACCCGCTCGATGTGGAGTTCTTGTTTATCTTCACCGGATGGGAAGTGTCAGGTCAAGCTACTGCAGAAGCTAGACGATCCTTTCGAGGGAGCTAGGAGTCGCCCGTGCGCGAGATAGTCGCTTCCGAACATCTGGCCTCAGAAAGTGATGTTCAAGAGGAGAATTGGAACTGCTGAGGCCGCGCCTGCAGCTGTAGCTTCAAAACGTCCCAATCCTCCATGCAGCCTCATGTGGCAGAAGGCTCCTCCTTGACTTGGCAATAGATCCTCATGTCACAAGTTGTGAAAATACTGCTTGCCCATGGACCAAGGTGGTGGTCAGCACTTCCATGAGAGTCATGTTTCCGCACGTAAGAAGTTGCTCTGCTCTCCACCTCGTCATTTCGTCAGACACATCTCGTACATCGTGGACCTCCGAGATTGCACAATATCGGAGCTTGGCTGCGGCAAAGGCGCAATCGGCAGACGTGTGAACAAGCCTGGAGGCTGGAAGCCAAGAGGTCTTGTGCATGGGCGGCCGCATACGTTGGTGAGGCTCTGGCCCTGGCCCGGCATGTCAAACGTGCCTATCTCCGCGGCAAAATCTGCACCTCAGATGACGAGAGACGCCGACAGTGTTGTGACTGTACGGTGAGGTGTTCGACAGCAGTTCCATGCTTGCTGTATAAAATTTCTGTTTGGTGATATCTCTGCAAGATTGGGTTTCCAGAAAGCAAGCTGTAAGAACGGCCTTCGGCACTCGCCCCTGTCCACAAATAACTCACACGATGCTGATCAAGCAGCCTATAAAGGCTAGCCTTAGTCAAGCCTCGTGCCGGCTCGTCGGTAGTCTTGGTGGAGACGTTTTGTACATACACCGAACACCGACCTTCGGTCGAAACATGCGTGGGCGGTCTGGTAGATGGGAAGCTCGTGGGGTGCCAGCCAAGCTCTAGGAGCCTGAGAAGCGTCGCAGCGAGCGGTGCGGCAATGGATCTATATGTATGTACAGAGACCGTATGAACGAGTCGTGAGAGTTGCAAAAGTCTGTGTTGATGATTCGCCTCGTCTCGCGGCAGGGCACCCCAAAGTCGGGGCACCTGCATTTTTAATGACCAGATGTCATTGGATCATGGGAAAGCGAAATGCACAGAGCATCGCTCTCAAGCGCGGAGAACGCAGGGACGCAATTACCCCAAAATTTCGAACACAAATCAGCGGTGCCAGAAAACAGCAGAGAAAGGATCAACGAACAGACTGTTACACGGTGGCAGCGCCAAGCTAAAAGCTTGTCAGGCTTAGCCTTCATCACAACACGACTCGAACTGCGACGAAACCGGCATCGGCTGTCGTGACGACTGTCGGAAGCGCCTGTCAGAAGGATTTTATCCTCGAGGTGCGATTGGAGGGACACCTCCGACTCTCAAAAGACGTAACGCGTCCTGGTAAGGCACCTCACATCATCGGAGGGGAACAAGCAAAGGCTTGAAGACTGCCGAGACCGCAGAGCCGCGAAGCCTCTAGGGGGCCCACTTAAACTCTTCAGGCCAGTCTCGATAGCGCTGCAACCCAGCCGGCATTTGACATCACCTGCACGCTCAACAAATTCTTGCACACCCGGGGTTTCACCTGTCGCTCCCTGACCTTCCCTGGCGCGAGACTCTTGCGTGAGATTTGTTCCTGTTTTCTCCACACACCGGTGAGGCCCTGTGTGGAGGCCAGATGGGGGTGGTCTCGTTTTCGCCTCGGGCGAGCTCCGTTTCCAGCTCGAAGCAGACATCGGACCGCGCTTCGAGCAGTATCTCCGGCATCCCCCAGGTGGGCCTTCCATGATAGTAATGCCCACACACTCCAATAATGTGGGGTCCAGAGAGGGAGTACAAGTAGCTCGCGCTTACCTCGATCGTTTCCCCTCCAGTCTCTTTGTCTCGCACACTCAGGCATCTCGTGTCTGACGCTCGACGAAGTCTCTCCACCTTCCACCTATCTCTACTCACCACATATCCTACACACCCACCACCATCATGGGTCTCACTGGAAGGTCTCTCCAGATGGCCCAGCTTTTGCTGGTCGTCTTGCCCGCTTTCGTCCTCTTCGGATACAACCAGTCTGGTGTCGGTGGCCTTCTGTCCTTGGCCGACTGGAACAAGCACTTCCCCGAGATCGACACCGTTCACACTAAGGGTGCTCTGAAGAGCGAGCACTCCACCAAGCAGGGTGCTGTCGTTGCCTCATTCACAATTGGTGCCCTCTTCGGTGCTCTTACCTGCTCATGGATCGGTGACTGGCTCGGTCGCCGCAAGGTCATCTTCATCGGTGCTACCTGCACTCTCATCGGCGAGATCCTTCAGTGCACATCTTTCCAGCTTGCTCAGTTCGTTGTTGGCCGTTTCATCCTCGGATGGGGTGTTGGCCAGCTCTCTGCTACTGTTCCCGTCTGGCAGTCTGAGTGCTCGTCCTCCTCCAACCGTGGTAAGCACGTCGTTCTTGACGGCTGCTTCATCTCTCTCGGTTACCTCCTCGAGGCATGGATCAACCTCGGCTTCTACGAGCAGCACAACCTGCCTCTGCAGTGGCGCATTCCTCTCGTCATCCCTGTCGCCATCTCGATCGTCCCCATGGCAGCTGTTTTCTTCATCCCCGAATCTCCACGCTGGCTCGTCAACAAAGGCCGCGTTGAGGAAGCCAGGAAGAGTTTGTCTGAATTCAAGGGTCTCGACCTTCACGCTCCTGACATCGCGGCTGAGATCAGCGGCATCGAGCTCGCTCTGGAGGAGACCAAGGGCAGCGCCGTCAAAATCAGCGACATCTTCACCAACGGCAAGGACAAGCTGTTCTATCGCTTCTCGCTCTGCATCTTCCTGCAGTTCCTTCAGCAGATGTGCGGTTCCAACCTGATCTCCACCTACTCCACCATCATCTTCCAGCAGGGTCTTGGACTCGACGGCGAGACATCCCGCATTCTCTCCGGTGGTGCGCTCACCTGGAAATTTTTGTCTTGCTTCGTCGCCTTCTTCACCATCGACCGCTTCGGTCGCCGCAAGCTGTTCATGTTCTCTGGCGCCGGTATGGCATCGTGCATGTTGGCTCTTGCGGTCGCCTCCTCGTACCCCAAGTCGAACAAGCCCGCTCAGATCGCCTCCGCGCTGTTTGTGTTCCTGTTTAACTTCTTCATCCCTATCGGCTTCCTCGGCGCCAACTTCCTGTACTGCACTGAAGTCGCACCCACCCGCCTCCGTGTTCCCATGGCCGGCATCTCAACTGCTAACCACTGGCTGTGGAACTTCGTTGTCAACATGGTCACACCCGTCGCCATCGAGACCATCGGCTGGAAGTACTATCTCGTCTTCCTCATCATCTCCGCCATCATCGTGCCAATTGTATTCCTGTTCTACCCCGAGACCATGGGTCGTTCGCTCGAGGAGCTCGAGATGATGTTCAGCAGCGGCCGCAGCATCACTGGAATTGTGCGCGAGTCGAGGAGGCCGTTGACCGGCGGTTTCGTGCCTTCTATCAACTCGGTTGAGAAGGCGCACGAGAAGAACGTCGAGGACCTCGAGGACATCTAGGGCTGAGCACCCTTGTGAGTTGGAAAAACAGAAGCCAAGAGGCATGAGATACCTATAACGACGCAATGACCCCTTTATCAAGTTCATGATGGGTGCAAGCGGTGACGAGTTTTCCTTTTTGCTACGTGAGATCCACTCTGAGGCCTCTTTGAGGCTGAAAATTCATGAAAGGGGCCTGCAAGCTCCGACTGCACCCGAGTTTCTTCACATGTGTGCCCAAGATGTGACTGATTTTGTAGGACTGGGCTTTCTTCCTCCGACCTGTCCCGCCCATCGGACGCCGATGGACCCACTTTCAGTCGCATCGGAGCCGCCTTGAGCAGAGCCTCAGCGATGCTACCCGGCACTATTGGACGATTGGATTTGCTGTGAAGCAGTATGCTGCGCCTGCAGTAAATTCGGGAAGCAGAATCTAGTATCTCGACATGATAGGAGGCCTTCAGCGACTAGCGGCTTAGTCTTCGCAAATCAAGTGTGTTCTTGACGACTGCACAATTTTGTGGGTGGTCCTGGCTGCGGCTGCAACGTGAAAAAATACTCACTTGCGCCCACAAATGTAACCCTCCGAGCAAGCCCTTGGAGGTGATGGCAAGTAGACGCGTTGCTCGACCTCCACCTCACGCATAAAAGAGCTAGCCAGGTGCGGACACTCGAATACCTGGCTGTAATGATGCATGATGTCAAGTTGCGGTATCTCCCCTTAGTTGCTATGCCGTGATCCATGCCTCGAAGAAACGCACATATGGCAGACGCAGGTTCGATGATCTCGAGAGTACGGATCGAGCGTGGCGCTCGGGTGATTTGAGGTCTGTTGCCATTGTCTGCTGGCTTCTCAGAGCATACGAAAGCTTCACTGGGCGCCATGAATCGCTCCAGCCTTCTTACCTTGTGAAGATCGGTCATTGGTCTGGCCATTGCTAGGTACTGTTCCAGCTGCGACAAGTGTTGCCCTGCAATCAGGATGTCAGTTCGGAGGTATGGACCATGGTCGACCACCAAGCTCTGCAACCGAGAGGAAGCGCCTTGCAAATAGTACACGATGTTGTTGTAGCTTGGCGGGTCGTAGTCCACATAGCCGTCTGCATAGACCCTGTCACTGATGTGCACATAAGGCTCGTCTTTGGGGATGCAAAGGTACAAAGTGAGTTGTCGAAGACACTGCCGTTTATGCAGGAGGTCCTTGAGATGAGCGGCTGTCACATCTTGATCTTCCGGATTGATAGAGAGAATTGTCACATCGCAGTGCAGGATCAACGAATCAACGATGTAAGGTTTGCAGGCGTGACCTGTGGCTTGAGCAACGGAACTTCGATTATGGGGAACCTGTTCCAGAGGTTATGAGGAAAGACAAGACGAATATCGAGGACCTCGAGTGCAGGAATCGCTACAAACTCCCATGACACTGTCTCAGAGCCGCGGGGATATCGTAAATAGGTCAAAATCTTCGCGAGCTCGTCTTCGGCTGCACGTGGGCTGTCGCCAAACAGCTTTCGCAAACTCGCATGAGTTCGCCCCATTTCTTTGTAATCTTACTCTTCGGAATCTTGCTCTCCAGAATCTTGCTCTGCAGAACTTCGAGCACTTATCTTAATGAAATCGAGCTCGAGCTCTCGAAATTGCGGAAGTGCGGAGACGATAACTTCGACAAGAGCAGATTCACTGGCTCTATTCGCTTCTAGAATCCATCCTGAATTCGTGCTCGTTCTAGCTGCGAAGAAAGCGCGAATCATCTGGCGCAACTCCGACTGAGGACAAACGCATCTCGTGTGGTCGGGGTCGCTGTCTTCGTGGGCGCAGCCTCTTTTGGTGTAGGTAATGTGGAAGGATCGGACAAGCTCTGCAATATGTGAGCTACCGAGGATTGTGGGAAGAAACATCAAGATCTGACCTGATGAGTACGTGTCGGTGCTGCAACTTAGTTCAACGGTCGTGTAGAGGTGTTCGCGCCCAATTGTCAGCAAATTGCGGCAGCTGCGGGCGAGGGCGAGGAAAGCAGGTGTATCATTGAGGAAAGAGGTGATCTGAAGCAACAGTTCGTGCGGCAGGTATGGTAGCATCGCTATGGTGGCCGTAAGATGGCGAGGTATCTGGCAAGGTAGGAAGTTGGGCGGAATACTCGATTTTGAGGGACAAACGAGGTGAGGTTGTGGCCTTGACGCACGTGGCGAACGTAGGTGAAGGAAAGGAACAAACGGTCAGACAGCGGGGTCCACGAAGAGATGCTCATCATCAGGTGTTGGGTGGCACAATTGAGCGATATGCGGGAATTGCCAGATTAAAAAGGCAACGTGATCCGGTGAGGTCAGTCCACTATTCGGTGTGGTACTCCTACCAACGAGGTATACCACAGCTCTCTGCAGATCTCTCATAAACCTTGAACAATTCTGGTGGCTACATGTATTCTGCCACTGCAGTTACCTCTCCCTGCGTATTCTGCCATACCAAACATGACCATTTTATGGAGACATCGAAGACAAGTACCGTCCAGAAGGCCTCGAAGCACCAGAACGACCTCGTGCTTTTGAAGCACGAATGGCCGAGCTTTCACCGAACGGCAAAACCTCTCAAGTCGAAATACAGCTCTTCAATGCCGAGCGGGCACTATCATTCCGGGAGAAGGGTTCATCCAGGCATGTTTCCCCAAGTCCGACTCCAATCCTTTACCTGCGGCTTCTCTCTCATCCGGTACGCCTCCACTGTGAAGCGAAAGATGATGTCGGCAATCTCCCACGGCAAGCATCCATTAACAGCTCGCAAAACGTTCATCTGAACCTCTAGATGGGCTTGCTTCTGCGCCGCTTCTTGAAAGGTAGCAGTCCTCCTGTGAATACATCGTTGGCTGTCTCTCTCGCCATCTTCGCAGCGATATTCAGGCTTCATTTCCCATATCTCCAATAGCCAATTGGCAGCGTCCAAGAAGGGGTGTCCCGGCGCTTGCCCCTGACATACACGCGTGATGCCGTTGTATCCACGTACTTCAGCAGTTCATGGAGTAAGTTGTCGGCGGAATGCACAACACGCTGATGCGCTATCCCCTCGAAACGTCAAAGCAGGCCTTCGGAACCATGAACGACAATTGTCTTCAGCACTCATTTCGCATATGACTACTTAGTTGGTTGTTGTGACCACCCTGACCACAACAGCGCGTCGCAACTCCTCTTCACTCCACAAATGCTGCGCCGAAATGTACATCACTCAGAACCACATCGTCTCAGCTCCTAAGCACGGCCAACACACTACCACAGCAAAATTGGCTTGATAGTACTTCCAGCGTGCATATCGGTCAGAGCTGTCTCGAAGTCATCGGACTAGACTGCATTAGATCGTACGTACAGCTGGATGCTGACAAGAGCTTACCTTGTAATATTTCGATAGCTTCTCGATCGGGCTTGAGCGTTCTGTCAGCACTCGCATTGTATGATGTCGGGCCGCACTTACAATTTGCCTTGTCGGTACCATTCGATCATTTTCGGAACGAACTAGTCACGTCAGTTCTGTTGAGTCTGGAAGCTGTTGGTTGCACTTACTTTCGAAGGTTTGGCGTTGCCCTCGATGCAACCACGAATGGCAGTACCGATCTGGTCACAGTCAGCTTGCGACCTACAATTGCACTTTCTGAACTTACATTGAGCAAAGCACCGAGATCAAGTTCCATTGTTTTCCCGTTCACGATGCCAATCAGGACGATCTGACCTCTGGCCTGCAGCGCCGGGACTGCGGCTGCAACCAGAGGCACAACTCCCGTCGTATCAAACACTGCATTTGCACCCTTCGGAGCGATCTCTTTGATGGCTGCCGGAAGCTCTGTCCCTACGTCTTGGAACTTGGAAGTGTCAATGACATGCGTCGCTCCCATCTCCTTGACCAGGTCGAGACGTGACTGCACCCGATCAACTCCAATAATTGTGTGCGCACCTCGAACGCTCGCGGCCTGGAATAGGTCAGCTGGCATCCACAGAGCTTCGAGCATTGCCACAGTCGCGATCATTGCAGTCCACCACAAAGCAGACGCCTCAACGATTCGGAGGGAGTCAATGCCAGACTGTGGATACTTCGCAACACCTTGGGCGTTGAGGAGGCTACAAAGTCACACCAACTTTCTTTGACGTTCCGAGAGTCCAGACTGGCAAGTAAATAGACGTACCATGATTGCAGACATGCCAACACCACCAAGGCCGAAAACCTGACACACACGAGTCAGCCAGGGCAGCAGAGCTTGACTAGTTTTCATGACTTACAACGACAACGTCCTTCTTCCCCACATTTGCCAACTCGGTCACAGCCCCAGCCCCTGTCTGGTAGCCACAGCCCATTGGAGCAAACAGCTTCAGCTCTTCTTCATCTTTGACCAGCTGCTCGACATTCACGACGGAAGTTCCTTTCACCAAAGCGAGACTGGAAAAGCTTGACTGCCCGAAAAATAGCCCGCCAGCAGGTTTGCTGTCAATCTGGTAAACGTCAGGAACGTGGAAGAGGTTCTTGACATGGAACTGTTCGCAGTATCCGGGTGTCTCATCTTCACAAGCACGACAATCGTCGTCGCCGCAGTAGTCAAAGCTCAGAAGCACTTTGTCGCCCTTCTTGACGTGACTGATCTTGCTTCCAACCTGCTCGACAATACCAGCACCTTCGTGGCCCAGGATCTTGGGGTACGGGAGGAAACCTGGGGTGTCCACTGGAAACGATGAGATAGCGATGTCGGTATGACAGACTCCAGAGGCGATGATCTTGACCAGCAGTTCATCCCCGCCTGGCTCCCGTAGTTGGACTTTCTCTTTGCGCCAAGATACGTGGGACCCGTTAGGAGCGTCGCTCACAATTGCCGTTGCAGAAATGGGGAAGGACATGGTGGACAACTGAATGAAGGCACAAGACGAGACGAATCTGAGATGAAGCTAACGGCGCATTGCTATTATATGTACAGACTCTGACAGCGGGATGGTACATGTTGCAAGCTGAGTCGTAGGTAGCGGGGCCCCGGACTAGGGCATGAGCAACGCGGGGAAAAGACCGGCCAATCAGCACTCCGCGGAGGCTCCACCACGCTCACCTGCGTCTACACAACCACCTAATCTGGCAAGCGACAAGCATCGTTCCTGGTCAGGTTCCGGTCCGAGGTCGACGCCGGTAGCCGATTGATGTGCACGTGATGCGACTCCAACTCAATGGAGGCTACAACCCTACGATAACATAGCCGAGCGCACTTGCCGGACGACCTTTTCGCTGACGACAGCTCAATATTCTACAATCTTCAGCATGAAGGAGCTCCTGAAACGAAAACGGTCAGTGCATGCGGACGAGATACGCCCGTACGAACATCGAAAAGATGACGAAGCTGACAGGGCTGACGGGCTTAGGCTTCGCGGGTGGGTTCATACAGATGGCGTACAGCATTCACCGAGTGCCCGAGCATTTGCCATATCCGTAACGAAACGACGTAGCACGGTGTCAGTTTTTAGCTTCAGTTTCACAAGGTGCCACCTAAGCTGGACGACTAGATCACAAGATTGATTTTGATGTATTGAGAAGCTCCACGCATCCTCATGTGCTTCCAACAAGGCTCCTTCCTCGCTGCTTTCTGCGCTTGCCAAAAATGAAATGAGAGAACCTCCCAAGCGGGTCAAATTGCGGATACATGTTCCAATATCTTATCTCTCACTGCGGAAACACTTTGCCGTGGCGTTGATGAGCAGATCACTCAACCCCTTTACCAACCTCAAGGACTACTCGAGTCGCCTCTTCTTCGACTTCTTCTCTTTGGCAGCCTCAGCCGCCTCGGTCTCCATATCAGCCTGCTTGCGCTCCTTTATCAGTCGGCGACGATCGTTCTTGATGGCGTCACCGTACCGACCAAGCACTTCTTGGTCTGTATCAGTTCCAGATCCAGGGTCGATCAGTGCCTCGACTTCTACTTCTTTGAGCAGATTTGGTACTTCGCTGAGCATGGTCTCGGTGCGACCGTGGTCGCGACACCACTTGATCAGTGTCGTGAGAGGTCCTGCATCCACGCCAGTAGGCAACGCCTTCAGACCGACGGCCAGCCCAAGCAGAGGATAGTCTATCTTCTTGTCCCACGCGATGTTCGACCAATGCTCGGCTGTGTAGCAGGCATCCTTTGACAGAGACTCCACCAGGGCCTTCGTGTCCTCTTTGTCGCGATCGAGTCGAAGATAACCATAGACAGTGCTTGTGTTGCAGGTTGATCCGGCAGGCAGACGCCTAAGCATGTTGATGAGGCTGGCAAATACCAGCGCCCATGCCACACCTGATCAGACGTTTTGCACCGCCCCGCCATTGATAGTGGAATGGGAAGAACGAGAGAAGCTCAACGACTGTGAACTCAACATCTTGCAGGAGAGTGATGTCAACATGAGCCGGGGTTGCGACGCTTCTAAAGGGACAGAAGCTGCGACGCACTTGCTTCACGAGCCAGTGCTCGACCCCAGGGGTCTCGTCTGACATCGTCAACGCCATGAGGCTGGCAATAGGCTGCTTCGTCTTCACGGTGGTCAAGGGGATACCGGAGCGAAGCCAGGTCTTGCCGGGTGAAGCAACGAACGCAGTGGTTGAGTCAAATTCCCACTCCTTGAGCCACCTCCAAGCATCATCCAAATCTGTAACGTCGTCAGGGCAGTCTCGTGCCTCGACGTAGTAAGATTGGATCTCGACGGCTGGAGTAGCTGACACGCCGGGGGTTGAGGGTCCGTCAGTGGCTGCAAGAGAGGACAGTGATTCTGCACTTTCGACCTGCAAACCTCCTTCAATTTGCGCCCACGGTAGTGTCCAACCGATACCTTCGAAATTGTATACCTCAGCGTCGGAGCCATCACTCAATGAGGACAATATCGGGAGCATTCCGTACTCGGGATGGAAGCGACCGCCGGGTACGTAGTCTTGCAATCCCCCTTGGTGAGTCTCTTCACAGGTGAGCGGTATTGGGCCGACTGGGGTCAACTTGAAAGCTTGGTGCGACGGATCGAAGACGATTGGATGCAGCCCCGCCCACGAGACGTGGCGCCAACCTGGCGGAAGAACCATTGCAGGTACGAAAGACGTGTCGGGTAAGCCATTGTTGAGCGGGACATGGTGAGTGTTGAACGTAAGCCGAGGATCGGCCGAAGGCCACGGGTATGCAGGGTGCGTACTCCCGCCGGGCGGATATCTCAACTGCCATTCAGCTGAGTATAGGGCAGGTAACTCGATACTTGAAGCAACCGCAACTTCGAAGGGCGAGTCGATAGGTTCGGCTTGCACGAGAACGAGCGAATCTGTTTCGTGAGGCCTTGGGGATAATGCATTGATCACCGGCTTGCTGGCTTTAACCTTGGGCGTCGGCTTCGACTTCTCCGGAGCTAGGTCCTCAGTGACTTGCGCAGAACAAGTTGGAGGTTATATCTTACCTTGTGTCTTGACTTTGGCTAGCAACCTGTTGCTCCGACGGGTGAAGCTTGGACTCGAGAGTTGCAGCGCTAGCTCTTCATCCCCTCCAGAAGATGGTGTTGGAGTACGCGGGCTGTGATCTGGTAACTCGGAAGCGCTGTTGGATAGGGGAGGGGATTTGTAACGTGGCGTGATGGGCGAGAACGACGGTCGTGTAGTTCGGTCCGTGAGCTTATCCGTCCAGATGTCTTCATTTTCCTGCTCGCTCCTATCGCCGAGTGCGGCAGAAGTTTCGCCTCCTGAATGCTCATCGTTGACTACGACCTGGCAAGAGGGTGTGTTCGGGGATAGCAGGCCATGCCAGTCCAACTTGACACGTCCGAGAGTCGGTATCTGCGGCCGTGGTATTGAGATCATGGGACTGGCAAGGTCTCTCGGTGTGTCGAGCTGCTGTCCTTCGCCGAGGCTATTGGAACCGATCTCTGTGCTTGGAATTGGCTCCTGCAAGAAGTTGTGTACAGGTATTTACATACCTTCATCGAAGAGATCTGAGCGGTGGTTGAACGGCGTGCATGGTGTATGTTCAACTGTAACGTTGTTAGCATACAGATACACGCCACTTGACCGAGATGCTACTTGCCGCTCGATAGATAAGCCTCTACCGCAGGGGACGGCGTTCGAGACGCCCTGCTCATTGTTGCTGATGGTTCGTGTGAGGCGCTGTCTGGGGAACTTGTTTGCTCTGGAGGTGGAAGACTTGGTGGCATTACGGACGACCAGAGGTATTTGTAGCTCGCGCGGTGGGGTTGAGAGCAATGAAGATGAGGGTGAGGGTTGCAGTGAACCATCAGTGAGGCCTCAGAGATATACTCTAAGCTGTAGGGTGGCAGGCTTCGGTGGGCGACCCAGACTCACCTTCACCTCGTAGACCCACCTGTCGTTCGCGCACTGCGTGGAATTGGAGGTGACGTTCGCGATCGATCTTCGGAGCTGCGAGTAATAGCCTGCGGACTTTGCGCACCTGTTATGGCACTAGAATCGTTGGAATCGTGATATAGCAATTGAACGTTGAGTCCAATGACAAACATGAGAGAGGTGCGGTGAGGTCTGAGTAGGTACGCGTTTGTAGATGATCTCTTGCGGTGACAAACGAGGCTGCAAGGAACGGCAGCGAGCACTAGGCAGGGATTAGTTGAGCTAGTGTAATATAGCTAATAGACTGAAGACCTCAAAATGTAGTTAGTTAGTGGATGCGGGAGCACAGGCTTAGTAGAAGATCGCGGGTCCTTCTCCATCAAAGAAAACCTCGTCCAACAAGCTCAAGAGCACCTTCTGGCCAACCCAGGATTCTTCGACGGTGGGGCGAATGAGCTCCGGCGGAAGTACGAAACCATAGTCACCAGTGTCTGGCAACTCGATGGTGTAGGACCACTCGGCGCGGCCCACAGCGTACACGTGATCGACACCGACACCGGTGGTGGGGTACAGGACAGTACCGATGGGCCCGAAAGTGTATGTTGTAGCGTTCGACGAGTTTGCTGCAATTTCCTGGCTCATCAAAGATGCTGCGCGGGTCCACCTGCCCAGCTGAGGAGCGTAGAGGTACTCGTCATGACCAAAGGGACAGAGAATGAGCTGACTGTAGCTGTGCCAGTCAATGTACAGCTTGATACCCTGCTCATCACGGAGGTTTCGGAGGAAGTCGTCCATCGCGGCGTTTTCTGGCGCATCACGAGGGCGCTCACTGCGGTAGGTCTGTGAGCATTCATTCTTGGAGGCACCACGGGTATTGGCATCCCAGTTGTGTTCCCAGTTCCTGTTGATGTCGCGACCGTAGCAGGTCTGGTTGGCAGCAGTTGCTGGAGGCGGTTGGCGGTTCTTGCGCCACAACCTGTCAGTTGTCTGAGTGTGCACGAAACCTGAGTACATTAGTGCATGCTCAAAACCAACGACCCTTGCACTCACCATCAGGGTTGACAATTGGGAAGATGTAGAAGTCGTACTTGTTGAGAAATGTTTGTGTGAGGTTGTCGCCGGCTTTGTAACCATCAATGAGCTGTTTAGTGATGTACTCCAAGGTCTACAACATATCAGGATACGTCGAGTTCAATTTGGCATGAGCACTTACAGGAGCCACGATCCACTCTCGGGCGTGGACGGTACCGTGCCAAAGCACAGCGGGCTTTCCAGGACCACCATTACCCCAAATATGAATACTTCGGCAATGTGTTAGGAGGCATCTTCAACAGCCAAATGCCATAACATGTTCGTAAATGTCACGGCCTTCGTACGAAGTACCCGAGCTCGTCCAGTTCGAATTCTCAGGGAAAGACTCCTGGAGCTCTTTGAAATACTCGATGTGATCTTCGTACGGGTGGTAGCTGTCGAACCAATCACTGCTGCTGTTGGTATCCTGCCTCTTTCAGGTAGACTTCACTTGAGCCTCGGCAGCGATTGATGATCCTAGGTCGGCATGCAAGACACGGGAGGTAAGACCCAGTGCCTCAAATTTGGCGACCTCGTGACGGGGAATAGCAACATCGATGTGATCAGAAGCAGACTCCCAGATGTTGTGAGACATCCCAGCAATTCGCTTCTGGACCTCCGCTACATTTCGACCAGTCTTGACATGGTAGACCTTGGTACCCTCGTAGAGATTGATGGAGGGGCCACGGATGGAAACACCCGCAGCAAAGGAAGCGAGGGCGAGATGGAGAGCGAACTTCATGACTGGTGCTCGCGATGCAGCGAACCTAGAATCACATCAAGCGGACTTTTATACATCGTCGGCCTTCAAATTTGGTAATATGCTCAGCGCCATTGCCAGGTTCCTCCACCCTCTATGCCAGAACAGGCCATGATTACAGAGTCGTCACGCGAGATGATGTGTGACTTGCTTTCATGATGCCGGAAAGACATGGTATAGCACTGGTACCGAGTGATACAGCATGTGGTTGTTGTCTTGGCCTGCCATATTTGATCCAGGCAGGCGTGGCATTTCTAGTGCATTCATGGATCTCAGAGATGGAACGTCATCATCGCCATGTGATATCTCGTATCACCCACCCAGCTTCTCCCGAAAGAGCGATTAATGGGACAAACCGGCGGGGAATATGCGGTATCCTGCATCTGTCCACGGTTTGCCTTGAAGTTGCACGAGCGGGTAAAGGTTCCTTGTGCGGGGAAGCGTTGGCCTAACATGGACTGCCCCTGGAACGCTGAGTCCCAAAAGGCATCGGAGGTATTTACTGATCGACGCCTGAAGGACGTTGGTAGTGCGAAGGGGCTGGGAGTGTTTGAGCTGATGACATAAGGAGATTTGTAGGCGCTTAGAGATTGACGCTGGGTGTGATCTGCGGATCGCTCTGTCGTTGGTCTCTCATGTTACAATGGCAAGATACAGGAAGAAACGAGATGGAGACCATGGGGAGAGTCGAAGACACCGAAGATCGTGAACGCGTGTGAACGGTGGGTCTTCCAAGACGCGAGAAAGTCGGGGTAACGCTAATACAAAAGTGGTTTAGTCTATGACGCGGCCACTTCCGGGCTTTCCGCGTCCACGGGTTGAAACAACAATCGAGACGCGTTACAACGTGGTGCCTGACTATCTTTTTCTTTGTGTCGTGTGCGCTGTCAGGGTCTAACCTGCGACAGCGCGCTTCTGAAATGCGAAGACGCACATGCGTCCTACAGTCAGCTTGGAGGTTTTGTTCGCAACAGCTGCAGCGCGCTGTGATGAAGCCGTTGCACATGTCTCAATTGTTTCAGCAGCAACAGTCCTCAACAACGGACAGGTTACGCAATAACACCATGGAGTGGCTGCTGCGCAGGTGTTCAATGAAGCAGCACGTTCTCGTGTGGGCACGAAGAAAGGTCAAAAGTATCCCACAAGCCTTTGCATCAGGATAGCCGACTTGGAACTCCGGCAATATGGTTGCCCGCAACCGCCTCGTGTACGGGAGTGTCCAACACAGCGTGGCATCCAGTGAGATGCCACAACTCACACAAGCGACCTTGCGAGCAGCCGCACACCACATGTCACCGATCACATAAAGCTGAACGCGTTGCTGCGCTACCCAGTTAACCAAATCTCAACTCCTCCACTGGCGATCAACTCTTGAACTTCTTCATGGCTGCCGTATCCGCAAACCGTTTGGGTTAGATTATGAGATGCAGAAGCAACTGTTCAACACGTCGAGCATGTCGCACTAGACAGTCGGAAACTACACGACATCGAGACAGTTGCCTTGGTAGTCAGTAGTCACAGAGCCAAAGGCAGACTTTAAGCTGCAACTCATCATTCTTGATGAGATTCGGGACGACGAGGTGCTTGTGGAGATGAAGTACAGCGGCATCTGTACAGCCACTCGGTACCCGTGGTGTGCGAAGGGCTAGCTGATTCTCTCTAGGTCACACCGATATCGGTCTGCAACAAGGCCTACTGCCCATGGTCGAGTTCCCTGCTGTTTTCCGGTCACGAAGGGGCGGGACTCGTGAGAGGGATCGGCTCAAAAGTCAAGAACAAGTCACTCAAAGTCGGAGATGCAAGTACTTCTGTCTTCCAACACATGCGGTACATGCAAGCCTTATTCAGACGGGCACCCTGCTTTCTGCCACACGCATGCCGCAGTCAACCACAACGCGGTTCGCCTTACGGATCGAAGCACGCCAGCTAGAACCAAGGATGGTCAGAGCGTACGCAGCCAATACTTTGGTTATTCCTCCTTCTCCAAGATGAGCGTGGTAAACGAGAAGTGCGTAGTCAAGTGTGACCACCCGGACCAGATGGGGATCCATGCACCGATTGGTTGCGGTTTCCAGACTGGCGCTGGAACAGTCCTGAACGCACTGAGACCAGGACAGGATGACTCACTCGTTGTCTTTGGTCTCGGCAGCGTTGGTCTCACACATTAATGGCAGCGAACCACATAGGGGTTGGGCAGATCATTGCAGTTGACATTGTGCAAGAAAAGCTGCAAATGGCGAAAGAGCTAGGCGCAACAGATGCAATCAACTCGAGAGAGCAGAGCAATGTCGTCGAGGCCATTAAGAAAGCATTGAAGTCAGGTGCAGGTACTACTTTCGCTGTTGACTGCACTGGGGTGTACTCCGTGTCATCGAGGACATGGTGGCTTGTCTTGCTCCGCAAGGTACCGCAGCTGTAGTGGGAGTGCCACCGCCAGACACACAGATCTCTATAGACCCTCTCATGTTTTTGCTGGGCAACAAGAAGCTGATTGGAGTCATCGAGGGCGATTCCAACCCAGAAAAATTCATTCCCCAACGCATCGAGCTGCATCAGAAGGGCCCCTTCCCCATCGAAAAGCTATGCCGCACCTATCCTGTGGAGATGCTGGAAGACGCGATCCACGATCTGCACACCGGCAATATAAGTGCGCAACCTCCATTCTTTGCAAAACGCTGACGGCAAGCTCTAGGTAATAAAGCCAGTCATACAACGGAGCTGAGACACAGGGTGGGAGGAACAAAGCCATGATAATGCACATTGTTGTCTGCGCTTACCACTTGTACAGTAGGATGTCTTTGTCGTACTACGAGACTTCGACTCCACCTCTGCGAACATTTTCACTCATATCTGAGTTGTTGGGCCTGCTGATCAAATCGAGCTCGAGAGTTTCACTGTTTCCTCGAGCTCGTTGTGGTGATTATGGGTCTTCAAATTCCCCCGATGCAGGCTCAGCATACCCAAACATATTCCACACTCAACTCTCCCTCTCCGATTAACTGTTCAGTCAAGTTTTGGGCGCTATATCTCGAGATGCTACGGTTCCAGTTACTCCCAAAGCCCGAAGACTTACTGCCTTTCCTAGACTTCGCGCGTCAAGGAGCAGAGGATCGCTACAAAGAGCCACAATTCGCATATGTGCGCGAGGCGCTTTCGAAGATCTACAACAATTGCGTTGAATGGCTCGAAGATGGCATGGAGCCAGATGCGATTTTGCTGGAAGCTCTCCAAGACGAACGAACCGTTTTGGACAGCCACAACCGGATGCAAGCCAAACTGCATCCTGGGCGAGGCAATGCTACGAGCATACCTGACGAGCTGGTGAATTTCCCGCTTCGCTACATGTGCCTTCGAAACGGCGATGTCATTCTGCCAACCGGCCTCTTTACGCCAATCTACCAAGCGAAGGAGGTCTCCAAGTCGCCCAAGCCAGCGGGCTACGATGGGCTGACTGCTGCTAATAGACAATACAGCACAGGCAAGCTTTCCGATGCCCCGTCACCGACACATGATTTTCCAGATGGTAATTTCACGCTTGCGGAAATTGCAACGTTCCTGCCACATTCGATCAAAAGCTGGGATGTCGCCGACCGCATTATCTGGAATGGTGCAACGTCTGAGAATCTCGCACTCCTATTCAACAAATATCGCGGGTTGCGTCCTGAGATTCACCCCAACTCCGTCTATATGATGTTGCGTGGACAGATGCGCAAGCGCACAGATGCAGAGCATGGGTACCAGGAGTGGGAAACGTGGACTGTCAACGGACAGGCAAAAGTCAATAAGCCAGCTGGCTTCGATGCGGTCAGCATCAGTGTCACAGACTTCCGGCGGCCAGTCGTCTTTAAAGACAGGCCCGAAGTGCGTGCTGCTCACATCCTATTCAAAGACCTTGCCAACGGTGTCGCAATCTGGCCTGAACATGATGACGCTCTGGATCTCACCCGATGTGTACGCTGGTGTGTCAATCACCATGAAGCAGAGTTCTACTACCCTAAAGACTACCAAGCCGTACTAAAACGTGTAGGCGGACCGCTGACCCCAAATGCTCGTCATTCCGACGCTTCAGCTCTGAGACGTCTCCTATCTGATACAGGTCGGTCTGCGCCTCGACACCGAGCAGCTAAGGGCTACCACTATAGAACGGCCGACTCGGATGAAGGAAGTGACGCTACTGAGCTGGGAAAGCGCAAGCGTGCACCTTCTTCTCGTGCCCAACGTGCTAAGCGTCGCAAGAACAATGCAGGAAGCCTAGCCCGTCAGACTCGCACCATGCGTAGCACTGCGGCACGATCGCCTCCCAAGAAAGCTACGCTACTCAACGTTGACTCTGAGGAGGATACAAATGACGACACGTATCAAGGTCCAAAGCGTACGAGGAAGAACAAAGATGGGCCCCGCCGGTCAGGACGCAACAAGTCCAAGACAATCTCATACGTCGACCTTGTTGGAGTTGACGTCGATGATGAAGACGACGAGGCCGAAGGGAAGGATGATGAGCAGTACAGTAACGCTGGGGACGGAAAATACGAATCTGAAGACGGAGAATGACGCGGACTTCGACGAGTTGAAATAGCTAAGTACTCAGGCGTCGATGGATATGCAGTGTCTGCGACTCAGCAATATAATAGAAAAAATGCAGTGACCTACCTGTTGTCAGATTCACCTTACGCAGGGTTGAGCATCCCGCAGAAGAGTGACTCTACTTGCTGACCGCAATGCTGTAGTTTGCGAGCAATGTGTAGACTTACGAATGGATTGTTCACAGACAGCAACTGAGACCAGGGGTTCATACGCGCTTTCGCGATATCACAACTTGTGCTGACCATGTTCTGCACACGTCGTATTGAAGATGGCTCTTATGTCGTGCCAAAAGCTGCATATAACCCACCAGAAGTCGAATCCAACAAAAGGTGGAAAGGACAATTGCGACGAGTATCACAGATCAAGAAGTCTTCTGAAGACTGAAGTGCGTTGTGAGCTTACACACAGCTTCTTTGGCAATACAAGAGCTTAGGTAGTCCCATCTCAAATGGACCATGTTCGTCTGCAAATTGACCACACTTGGTTCGAGACAGACTCCGATGGCGATACGAACTCATTGGATGGTCACAGTATATGCGAAGTGTACGGCACAGCAACGTCTTCGATGCATTTCTTGGAATAACTTCACACCCACAGATACTGCTGAATTTTTTTTTCTTGAATGAGACGTATGTCAGACGAGAAACTTCAGATCTAGAGGGATGAGATAGAAAGGTGTCCTTCACCGGTAGAGTATCAAGGGCGTCTCTCAAACGCATTTCACTCTGAGTCTGCAATGTCTTTCACCACCATCCATATCTCAATTAAAACTGATGTGCCACTTCTAGAGTAATGGCCTCACCCTTCACTACCAATCACTTCAACGCAACGGACGACACGAGCTTCAGTATTGGAACTGCAATCAACATGTCTGCGAACAACAAGAACCCTGACCCGCGCAACACCTTCGGTTTGGCCGGGTACCCGAGCTCCGGAGCGTACTCCCACCTGCCAATCCGCACAACGATCACTGGCGAGGCTGTGGTCCCCCACCCGAACGCTACCAAGATCTTCTTGCGTAATCTACCAGGCCACTGTTATACGCTCCCTAACGTGCCGTTGAACTTCACCCTCGTCGAGATCATCGTGCTCTTGCCCAACTGGTTTAAAAACAAGAACATCGCCTTACGCTTCATGAGCAACTACCTCACAGCCAATCTCCACTTCGCCATCTTCGAAGAGCACCGTGAGTGCAACTTCAAAGACGACTATGAGCGTGAGAAGGCCAAGAAGACGATCACCGACGAGTACCGCAAGGCCATGCGCAGCCACCCGCAGAATAGGAGCTGGACGAAGGCGAAGCACTCCGAGCCGCTCGGGTGGGACCCTAAGCTCATCGCCATGGGTGGCTTCGTGCCAGATGATGCTCGGTTGCCTCAGTATCATCGGCTTCCGTCCGTGCCTCTGCATGATCTGATGATCGGCGTGAAGAAGCTTCCAGAAGGTACCAATGCAGGTGACCTCACCCGCTGTGTGCAGTTTGCGCTGACGCGTCCTGAGGATTTCGTGTTCCCAGACGACCTGCCGCGCATTCTGGACCATGTTGGCCGCACCAAGGTCACCACGGCGCATACTGATCGTGCTATTGTTCGTGCATATACCGATCGTATGCGCAAGCAGACCGATGCCAAGCGCCCACAGCGTGACTGGGACGAGGCTCAGCGTGATACTCGTAAGTCGCACAAAAAGATGCGTGGAGATGTCCCGAGACCGCAGCCACAGCCGTAGAATGTGCGGGTTCAGGGCCAACAGATTATCGCCAACACAGCATTGCAGTACTCCACTCCACCACCGCCGGTCATGGAGACTCCAACTAGTATGTCGATGAAGTATCAGCCGCAGCCAGCGGCTGTAGACATTTCTGACGCAGAGTTAGAGGCTATGCTACGCTCGTATGTTCAGCAGGGCGTGGAGTTGCCAACACCTCCTGCAAGCCCGCCTCCGGCGTATCATCCTTGTCGTCTTCTGCGTGAGTGTATCGAGGGTCGTGTTGCCTTCGATGGTGGCCCTTTGGCTTGAGCTGCTCGGTTTGCTCGGCGGCCTGATCATTTCGGTACTGAGTGGCACGTGAAGAACGTGCCCATGCCATGCTGGTGCAGTTACTCGATTCTGCTCCTCATCTTGAGGCGGGCTCGTGAGGATTTGATTAATGAGACCTTGGATGAGGCAGGGGTCGTGAGGGGATGGGCTGGGTGGTCGTTCGCAATCTGGTTTTCCTAGTGCCAAAGCCTGACCAGCCCGAAGCGGCTGAAAGGCTAAAAGGCATAGAGATGGCAGTGGCCTCCGCATGCAACATCTCCGAGCGTAGCGGTTTTCGCTCCTTGTAAGTTCGTGTAAAGTACTCGCGCAGGCCCTTCCCATTCGTGGAACTTGCCGAATGGCACGTATCAAGTAGCTAATGGTAATGTCGAGGCCGCAAGTGTAGGATCAATCTTATCGTCATTTGTCGTAAGCAGGCTCTTCATGCTCCCAGGCCCTGCCCCCGCAGTCGCCGATGTGGTTAGCGAGTCGAAGCGACTGTGTGCTTGTTCTGAAACTGCAGTGGAGCCTTGCAGCTTCATTAAAGCTGGCAAAACTGCTGCGCCGTACCGATCACCGAGGATGTCCTGAAAATACGAGTGGTCAAAAGCCTCGAGCCTGCCACGGGCGGCAGTGGCTCGCGTGGTCCATGAGCTATGTTCAACACTGTCTCTTTGTGCAGGCTCCTGTCCAACGAAGCGTTGGAGGTAGTTCAGCAGAACACTCTCGAAGAACGCGCTGTAGATGGCATTCGTTAAGGGAATGCCATACATGAGCATGAGCCCAATCAGCTCTTGCAGAAAAGGCACGTAGAGAGTATGGAGATCCATGATGAGCGCGTGGTCCATCGCAGATCGCAAGTTTGCAAGCATGAACTCGACAGGTTTATAATGGCCAGAGCCATAGAGCTGCTTCGTGAATTCGCCGAGTTGGGCTGCAGAGAGCTTGTTCAGCGGACATGGCTTCGGTAAGTCCCCGTTATTGTTCCTTGCGGGAATGGCTAGTTGGCCCTCGATGGTCTCGTATTTGCGCATGTCTATGCAGACATCGCCAAGGACACGTGCGACATCACGAAGGACCTCATCTTTGAATGTCCGCGGGACTTCATTGAGTGAGGCGTCCCAGACGGATTTGGTGAAGGCCGCAGCGTATGTGAGATTGGAGATCATAAGCCTCGACAGCTCTGGTTGTAGATATTGATAGCCTGTCGTATCGGCGGAGTATTCGAGCTTCAGAAGAGATCGCAAGATAAGGATGTCATCATGGTAAAGGTCTGATGCAGCTGCTAGCCTCTCACGAACTCGATCTAGCATCCACTTTTGCACTTCGTAGGAGGTTTCATTGCAGTCCTGGAGTGACCGTGGGTCTATGCTGCCGAATGCAGCTTGCCCAGACTTGATGAACTGGGTTATTGTGGAATCGCTAGGAATGCTGTCGAGCCTGTGCGAGGTCAGCTGGTGCAAGTACAAAAGGGAGCTCTACCCACTTTATCTGTTCATCCTCAATTTTCACACTGGCTCTGACCTTCTTCATCTGCCCTTCTTGGCGTGTAGACATCAGTCGTTGTGTAATTGGCTCGGTTTGATGTACCGTCGCCGTCGGATTGCTTGCCGAATACGGTCGGAACAACGTCGAGGTTGGTGTTCGCTTCTTTTGACCCTATACAAACAGTACTGCACCGAAGTACTTGTATTGAGAACTAGCTTTGAAGTATTGGAAGGACCGATCCGATATCCTTTCCCGGGAAGCAGACGTACTTTACATCGGTTGAAAAGATCGAGACGCGATGCCGGCCCACTGCCGAGCGCTAAAGCCAGAATCCTTCAGGACAGGAGCTGTGTCACCCACCGTGCAGGAGCGCTGACTGAGCATCTTCCAGCATCGCCAAGCTTCCTATTATATACACCCTGTCGGACTTAGTCGTATTTGTACTCCTTACGAATATGCCTCTGGAGTACAGGTATGTACATAGTCTGCTCTTGATGGCCAGCACGAAGCTGGCAATACTGATTGAATTTCTAGATTTTCGCCCATTGCTCGCTGGCGATTGCGACATCGATTGAAATTCCCATGAACCTCGTCGCAAGCATGCACCCGCAGCTCGCTTGCGAAACGAAGACTTCTGTTGGCTCTAGGCCTACAACGAGCTATTGGATAGAAATGAGTACAATGCTGTAATAACGAGGTGATTAAAAAAAAAACCGCAGGGCGCTCTCTCGTGTGTGTGTTTCCAGCGATCCGCGGAGAGTCTGGCTGCTGTGCCTCAGCTCAGGTGGGTCGATACTGGTACACAGTCTCGACACGGAGTTTTATGATCCGACTCTGTTCCTTGGAACTCTCCAAAATAACGTACCTACGGCGGGTACGGTACCACAGCTTCGATAAGCTCTACGATCTTAATAAGATCTTGGTACTCTTTACAAGTTGCGCAAGTGGCGGTTCTACTGGAAACAAAGAAACAGCGTCGACAACAAAGAAGTGGTTCATAGCTCCCACGAGATGAGTAGCCTCAGTCGGCAAATGCTGGTTATGTGCGACTAGCCAATGATGAAGGCTCCAAAGCTTGGTACACAGCGGGCTTAGATCCGCGGCGCGGAGCATCGAGAGAAACAGGACGTCAACACGTGGGCCGATGAGAAGATCCGGGAACCTCGGGCTGGCTCAACGATGATCCGAGGAGGTGCGTCATCAGGTAGCCGTCTAAAAAGTTGGTGGTGTACATGATCTCCAGGCCTTCATTCGTCTTTGTTGAGCTTCCGGTGGGTGGTGCCGCGATGCCAGCGTTGTGCACTAGCATGTCGATCTGCGTCCCTTCTTGCTTCCACTGTTGGCAAAAAGTGCGAACACTTGAGAGATTGCCGACATCGAGAATGCGACAGCTCACCCTTGCTTTGCTCTTTCCATTGCACTGAGCAGCAACATGACCGCTGCTGCTCCACGATCAGCGTTGCGGCAAGCAAGATAGACAGCAACACCCTGCCTCGGGAGTGCGACCGCGATCGAAAGACCAATACCGCTATTGGCGCCGGTAACGATGGCTGTTTGGCTGGTAGGGTCGCGATTCGGTATTCGCTGCGGCTTGTACAGGCGTGCGAAAGCTAGGCTGCAGAGTGATTTGGCGAGAGACTTATAGAACGAGAACATCTGGCCCACAGTAGGCATGGCGAGTGAGCACCTGCAACAACGGATTGAGCACTCGTCTCTAAAAGTTCCGTAGAGGATACAGTTCCGTGGAGGATATATGACCTGCAAATGCATTCTGCATTTTCTATGTCCAAGATCATTCGATGGTTCTACACCTGGCAGGCTTGGTTATGACATCATCACCGAGGTTTGCACCGACAGATGCCGCTACGTCCGTACGACTCCAAGCCTCCATGCAATTCGGCGACATAAAGTAATCACTACCGAAATGCGACTAGATCTTCTCTCGCGAGGCGAGGCGGATGTATTGCGACAACGACGGCAGCAGAGTTTTGCGTATGGAACGCCAACGCCTGAGGCCAAGGTAGCTCGGAGAGGATCACTGAACGTCCAGAGCAAAAGCGAAGATATCTGTCGAGGCCTAATTGTGCTTGGTAAGGCACTCCTGCGCGACCTATTGGGCTTTGTCATCAGCTCACGAAAACTCTCTCTTGACGTGAAGGAGGTAGTCAACAATTCTCTGCAGACGTCTCGAAAGCTCGCAAGCTCTCTGGCGACTACAAGTTCCCCGTCGTCCCCCGTATACTACTCTATGAGAAAGGACAGACGTGTGCTATGTCTCTGGTTGTAAAGGTAGAGGAACTGTGTGTTTGATGTCAGGCCTTTGGTTCCCTGAACGCCTGAAAGGTTGGATCATCTGCTTTGCCTTATAGACAGTCCAGCAGATACGTACTGAGAGTCTCGTCGAATCATGGACCGACCCTACCGATTATCGCGAGCTAAGATTAAAACCTCTCAAGCCGTAAGAGGAAGGTGGCAGTGGTGGTCTCGAGCTGGAAATCATCGATGATGCTCTCGCGCGTCAATGGGTGTGCGGCACACACAAAGATAACTGCGCAGGCGACTATAGTAAGTGTCCTCAGTCTAACATGCAAGGGCAAGCCGTTGAAAATACCTCAGCCGTTGGTCACGTTTACAGGACGGGGTACTATCTGAAGAACCCTCATGTGATACCTGGCGAGGAACCCTCCAACCATTGTGTAATCTCCCATCTTGTTCCGCATTTCTTATTCCTTTGCCTTGCATAGTCGTTGATGTTTATGGAATAGCAGAGTGGGGATACATACTTAGAGATGCAGTCCAACTGTGTAGTCTTCCGGACGATAATAGAAGTATTGTTCATGCCTCCTTATATAGTGGTAGTTTCTTGCTACCTCCACGAATATTGGATACACACAAAAACTTGAGAGAACGCTGCGCCTGGGCCAATTCAATGCTTCTAATCCCATCGAGTGATGACTGAGTTGCAATCTAGTGGTCGGCCGGCATGAGGTTATGCAAAAAATACAAAAAGAACGAATTTAGCTGAGACTGGTTTCGATCCAGTGTCCTCCGGGTTATGAGCCCGGCGCGCTTCCGCTGCGCCACTCAGCTTTTGCTTCGTTTGATTAAAATTGTTCAATCTCAAATCATTATAGTGTTAGCCAGGCACGACCTTCCTGCTGACCCCAGCTGCAATCATCAGGCTACTGCGCCTAGGCTGCCAACCGGGAGCCGATGTTGTGGCTGGGTTGATGATTCCGTCCCCCGCTGCCCTCCGTGTGTGTGGGCCAGGGTCGTTGTCGCCGTTGTTCGCTTACGAGATAACTTGAATGCTGTATTGCGCTTCGGCGACCACGCGGAGACGATTCCATCAGGAGAAGAGCCGAGCTAGATAAGATGAATGACATAATTGACGGTGCTGAGCACCATGGCAATGCACAATTATTGTCGTTAACATGTGCGGAGGTCGCAGCTGAGGGGCTTCGAGATGCAGACAGCTAGCGCATGCGGAAGGCGCGCTAAAACGCGTCGACGCGCCGTATCTCAAGACGGCAAGAACGCGCACACTCCGTCACCAACACCAACCCCGTTCCTCTGGCATAGCGTGGACCCATGATCCGATGAGTAGTCATTCCGCAGACATTCCTTCCTCTTTTGATCCTGCCCTTCTATACTCGCCTAACTCTACCTCCCATTCTGACGACATCGAAGCATTGCAGACGTGCACAGAGGAAGACAGAACTAAAAAACAGTCAGCAGGGCATAGTCATACAACACCGCGCCTGGAACTTAGCAGACATCTTCAGGAGTGAAGGGGAACACAGTTTTGGTACTGCACGCGCAACACGGCGCGAATACCGGTACTGATCTCCCCAGACACGCCATTAGAGAATTAAGCCCAGCGACGCGTACAGCGCATACCTACTGGCGCATCGACAGACGAACAGCCTCTACCATCCTCGCCGCCGACCTTCGCCATGCCGCTCACCTCGTCTCCAGTCGCGTACCCACCGAGTTCTTCGATGCCTCAAGCTACAACACCAAAGAAGAGGAAGCGCTCGATTGATGCGCGCAGTCCGCTGAAAGATGTTTCAAGTAAGCAGACGGCTCGCAGAGTGGGTGCATTCTTGGACGACTCAGATGATGAGGAAGATATTGCGGCGTTGAAGGAGCACTCACTGAAGAGGATAGCCATGAACAGCATCAAGGAGCTGCCTACCGCGCCTGAGGAACTTGCCGACTTTACTCCTCCAGCAAGTCAAGACGAGATTACAGACGCAGAGGACGTGCCTGTCGAAGCGCTTGACAAGTACTTCGAGTCGCGGCCAGTGCCTGAGCATCTGCCAATGCACAATGCACCTACATCTGCACAGCCCATGACAGGCACAACGGCACGCAATGCTGCTGGCAGAGCGATCCATATACCGAGAAGGGTGAAGAAGGAAGTCGTGTCCTTCGAAGAGCTGATCGCTGCGAGATCAGAGGCTGTGGAGGGCAAAGCGAGAACGAGCTACTATGGCATTGACATCCATTCGTTGATCGACGAAGCCAAAGCTGAGGACACAGCGAAGGCGATCAGCCGAGCGCAAGCATTCGAGAACCTGGCCCATCAATCAATCGAGCAACCAGCTGATTTGACTGGCAAGGCCAACCGCACGCTGATGTGGACCGAAAAATACAGGGCGAAGAAATTCACAGACCTGGTGGGAGATGAGCGAACACATCGGTCCGTCTTGCGGTGGCTGAAGGCATGGGACCCCATTGTGTTTCCTGGTGCTGTTAAGACAAAGCCAAAGGCTGCAAAGAAGGACTTCAATGAGGACGAGCAAAGACATCGCAAGATCCTGCTTTTAACAGGTCCACCTGGATTGGGCAAGACTACACTGGCACATGTATGTGCGCGACAAGCTGGCTACGAAGTCCAAGAGATCAATGCATCAGACGAGCGAAGTCGAGACGTTGTCAAAGGTCGCATTCGAGATATGGTCGGTACTGAGAACGTGCGGGGCATTAGCTCAAACACTGCGAATGGCAAGGTGCGCAAAGCTGGTAAGCCAGTCTGCGTAGTGGTTGACGAAGTAGACGGTGTGGTCGGCGGCAGCAGCAGTAGTGGCGGTGGCGAGGGCGGTTTTATCAAGGCACTCATTGACTTGATCAATCTTGATGAGAAGAATTCGAAGATGGTGGGACAAGCATCGACAAGCATCAAAAACAAGAAGGCCGACAAGTTCAGACTCCTGAGGCCCCTTATACTGATCTGCAACGATCTATACCACCCATCGCTGAAGCCACTACGGCAGTCGTCGTTCGCTGAGATTGTGCGCATACGGCAGCCTGCGATGAACATGGTCGTCACTCGCATGCAGGACGTCTTTACCAGAGAGGGCTTTCAGTGCGACTCAGATGGTGTGCGCCGACTCTGCGAAGCTACATGGGGTGTCAGCACCAAGAAGGAGGGCGGCACGGGTAGCGGTACTGGCGAAGGCGACATTCGTGGTGTCATGGTCATGGCCGAGTGGGTGGCAGGGCGACTGAAGTCTTCGCACGATTTCAGATCGAAGGAGAAGCCACACCTGACGAGAAAGTGGATCGAGGACAACATCACTAACGACTTGAAGCATGGCGGGGGAGCTGCTCGTAGCTTGGGGCGAGGTGGCGCCAAAGATGTCGTCGATCGAGTATTCAAAGATGGAGCTGGCTTTCCAAAGCAGGCTGAGACAACAGACGTAAAAACGGTAGCTGCTCGAGCGAAGACAGGTGTCGTTGGCGTTGCGGAAGGAGCCAAGCGGCGAGCAATGGACCGTCTTAGGGAGATGGTCGATACAAGTGGCGACTGCGACCGTATTGTGTCAGGTAAGCCAATATTCTTACATCACAACAATAGGTTCTAACACCTTCTAGATTGCTTCACTGTATACCCTGAGAAGCCTTTCCAGGATGACACACTGCTTAGCAAACCCACCGCAGCCTACGAATGGCTCCACTTCCACGACACCCTCTCCTCCGCCGTTCACAGCTCGCAGGAATGGGAGCTTTTCCCTTACCTTTCGCAATCCGTCCTCGCCTTCCACGACCTATTCGCTTCGCCGCGCCGCGAAGCGTCGAACCCTTCGGCCGACCCTGCTGCCCAGATTCTACCTTTCACCGGGCCAGGTGCCAGCTTTGCAGCAGCTGAGACACACAAGGCCAGTCGATCGCAATTGATGAGTCTGCAGTCGACGTTGAGTTTATCTCTGACAAGACTGTTCAGAAGTCCAGAGGAGATGGCCACAGAACTAATACCCTACACGCTCCGCATGCTGTCACCAGATGTCAAGCCTGTGATCGTCAATACCGGTCCAGCTGGGTCGAAGTCGAGCGCAACAGCTGCAGTACGCAAGTCATCGGAGAAAGCGCTCGTGAAGAAGGCAGTCGAAGCTATGGCAGCGACGGGCATCCGCTTCGAGCGCAGCAGAATCGAGACAGAGGACGCAATGAATCGCAGCGCCGGCTTCGTGTTCCGCATGGAGCCTCCTCTGGACACGCTTGCTTCCTTCGAGACACTAGCAGGCAAGAAGGACGACAAGGTACGCTATGCAGTCCGCAGCGTGTTGGAGATGGTGTGGAAGAAAGAGTCTGCGCGCATCGATATGGAAAATAGGAAGCGTCGAGGTGGGCAGGAGTACGAAGAAGTCGAGGTCCAGGAAGAGACTGAGGAAGATGTTGCGAAGAAGCTGGATGAAGCCAATCAAAAGGCAGTCAAGCGTGACTTCTTCGGTAGGATCATCAAAGACAAGCCGCTCGTTGAAGGTGAAGTGAAGAAGAAGACGAAACAGGAGGGCGATGAAGATCGCATTTGGGTGAGTTTCCATGAAGGGTACAGCAACGCGGTGAGAAAACCGATCACGATTGATGAGCTGTTCCGAGGGCTCTAGGCTGCAGACTCGAATCAGTCTGTTCCAATAAATTCAATAATCTCACCCTCGACGTTCACAAAACAGCAGTTCGTATGATGCCAGGTATAGGAGATCTTCATTGTGGGATGTGACCAGGGTCTGCTTTCACACAAGGCTTACTCAAGATGAGGCCGGCGGCTAGAAGTCGGAATGGGTAAGGATCTCGAGTTTTTGAACACCTGCAGATCCACAAGATCCACTTCACAACCCTCACCGGATGTCAGATGCAGAGCACCTGCTAATAAGTACTTAGATAACTCAACATCTTCTACGAGTACAGCAGAGAGACCCAAAAGACCTTCAAAGGCCTCCAGCGCTCGTGCTCGACCTTCTCGCCAGAGGAGCGACGTGTTGAGGTCTCCAGAAGCCTGGAACCTGAGCGGCACGATAGCCGCGCATCAGTGCAGAGCCGAAGAACGCCCATATGCAGTGCAATCGACGCGCATAATCTTGGGTAAGATCTTCAGACCCTCACAGTTACACATTGCCGAGCCACAAGGCCTTCTATGGTCTGTCGGATAAGGGGAAGTATCGACTCGAGGTCTCAAGTTGTGAGGAGTCTACTAAAACTTTCGCAACCACAAATTGGACGTGGCACCTTCACCACAGCAGCTAGGCTGGGTGCTTTGAGCCACTAACCTGGCCATGTGCACGTCCTCGCGGAAAGAGACCGTCGCGGGGCCCCAAACACCAAACTACAACCAGCTAGATCTGAGCACCACGATAGCCGCAATGCGGGGGAAACTCGAGCCTTATGGCAACTCGGCGAACTTGTATTGGTAGATCACCACGCGACGAGCAAGTATCGCCATCCTGAAGGAAGCCAGATGTTTTGGTGTTGTGCTAATTGTCCGCCCTATTTGGCCGATTCGACTGAGCGGCTGCGGCTGACGTACCGCTGGCTTGGGTGGCTTCCTGCAGGCAACCTGTCAGTAATTTGAAGGTCCCCAGGCTATGTGGAGACTCGTAGCGGCGCGAATACTTAAGATGGCATGCTCCCAGCTGTTGTGTACACCCTCAAAGCGCGCCTAGCCCTCCAATTTACACGACATCAGAGTCAAGGTATCACAATGGGCATCCAGAACAAGTTAGCCGACGGTATCGATGAAGTAGACATTATCATCGCTGGTGGTACGTGATGTGACCTCGAAATGCAGCAATGTAATCATACACTTACCGAGTATCTCAGGTGGCACAGCAGGTTGCATTATTGCTGGACGACTGGCGGAAGCACACCCTGATCTCTCTGTCCTGGTGATCGAAGGCGGCGCGAACAACAAAGATGTTGCAAGCATCGTATATCCAGCCTTCTATCTGCAGAACCTTCTGCCCACACAGAAGACGGCACTGTTCTACAAGGGCAACAAGTCGAAGCAGCTTGCAGATCGCGAGCCAATCGTACCATGCGGAGGCACTCTCGGTGGCGGCTCGTCCATCAACTTCATGATGTACACAAGAGCCCAACGTGAGGACTTTGACTCATGGAAGACCGAAGGCTGGTCAGCTGATGAAATGCTCGAGCAAATGAAGAAGCTGGAGACCTACCACGGGCCTGGCGATAAGGCGCACCACGGCTACGATGGCCCAATTAATGTCTCGGATGGTGGCTACCGAGGAAAGTCTGCCGAGAACGAGTTCATCAGAGCGGCAGGAGAGGTCGGGTACCCTGAGATTGAGGATCTGCAGAACTTGGACACAAACAATGGCATCCAAAGATGGCAGCGTTACGTCTCGCCCGAAGGACGGCGACAAGACACCGCCCACAGGTTTCTCCACCCTAAGTTGGAGGATGGTCAACATGATAACTTACATGTCCTTGTCGAATCCAAGGTCGTGCGTGTGATCTTCGACGAAAACAAGAAGGCGGTCGGAGTCGAGTACACACCCAACCCCGAGTTCCAGGCTGTCATTGGGCTCACTGCACACCCAGTGCAGACTATCAAGGCACGCAAGCTCGTCGTTGTGACGTGCGGTGCCTGTGGTACACCTCCAGTCCTTGAGCGCTCAGGTCTCGGCGATAAGTCGATCCTTGAGAAGGCTGGTGTTCCAATCGTCGAGGAGCTACCTGGTGTGGGCAAGGACTACCAGGATCACCACCTTCTGCTCTACCCGTACAGGACAAATCTTGAGCCAGATCAGACCCTCGATGGCATCCTCAGCGGACGCATGGATGCGACAGAGATGATCAAGAACAACGACAAGATGCTCGGCTGGAACGCCATCGACATCTCGTCGAAGCTCCGCCCGACCGAGGAGGAAGTCGATGCACTTGGACCTGAATTCAGGGCGGCGTGGGATCGTGACTTCAAAGATACGCCAAACAGACCACTGATGCTGTGCGGTCTCGTCTCATGGTAAGTACTGTCAACCGCGACTTCCCTCTTCGCGAAACTGACATTCTACAGCTTCCTCGGTGACCCATCTTCAGTACCTGAGGGCCAATATGCCACCACTGGCACTTACACAGCATACCCATACTCGCGTGGTCACATGCACATCACCGGCAAGAACGTCGATGACCCTCTCGACTTCGATGTTGGCTACTTCAACGACAAGGACGATATCGACATGAAGAAGCAACTATGGGCGTACAAGATGCAGCGTGAGATCCTGCGACGCACAAACTTCTACCGCGGCGAGCTGGCCGCTGGCCACCCCAAGTTCCCTGAAGGCTCAAAGGTTGCCTGCACCGAGATCGAGGAGCCATTATCGAACGTGCAGAACCTTGTCTACTCGCAAGAGGACGATGCTGCCATTGAGCAATGGCTGCGCGAGAACGTCAACACCACATGGCACTCGCTAGGCACATGCAAGATGGCGCCGAGGGAGCAAGATGGTGTCGTCGATGCCAGGCTGAATGTGCACGGTGTGTCCGGCCTGAAGATTGCGGATCTGAGTATCCCGCCGGAGAACGTGGGTGCGAACACCAACAACACTGCGCTAGTGATCGGCGAGAAGGCGGCGGAGATTATTCTTGCTGAGCTGAGCTCCGCTGGCACTCCATGAGCGTTTGTGATCATCCATGGATCTCATCTTCGACCTAGCGTACGTATGAGTTTTCAGGGAATCGATTTTTCAACTTTCCAACATTTCTGCACATTCAATATGCTGCTATGCAAGTAACATATTTGATGCAAGAACACATGACACTGAGCTCCTTCAAAGTCGAGCTGACTACACGTGAATCTTTGCCACTGCAAGATGGAGTACCGCAGAGCAGTTAGTTGGCAAATTGCAAGTTTAAATTAAATAGACCTGTAGCAGCACCTCCAACCTTACAGATTAGCGTCTTTTGTGCCCATACCCCAGGACTTTCGGTGATAATCAGTATTACCTCCGATGCTTCTTGAAACCTGATAAATCTTGTGGTGGCTGCAACCTTTTTTGCGGCTGTAGCTGCGACCATGAAATTTTCGAGACTCTCAGGTGTCTTCTTCAGCGTTTGATTTGCCGTATTTGCCATCTAGCAACGACTGCCTCTTCTAACTTTCCGATTCGAGCGCCACGTGCGAGCGCCTGCCATGCTTGTAGTCATGTCACTGCTTTACCTCATGCCGCGCATTCACCGCTCGACCGCTGCTTATTTTCAGTCTATGCACACTGTGACATCGCTGCCACAGGAAAGCACAAGGAAGGTCCTGTTCATGATTTTTGCAACCGGCAAGGCGTCCATCAAACATACAAAGGGCTCGTGGTCTAATTGGGAAGACGTCCGAAGTCGACACCGTCCAGTTCACTGGTGGTGCAATGGTCTTCACCGGTGCAAAAGCTGACGGTTCGGAAGATGTGAGTTCGACTCGCGCCGGGTCCAATCTCTTTGTTCCTGTCTGGGCCGTTTGTTTGTTGTTGTGGTAAACCCGCACCGCACCGCTTTGCTTTTTGGCTCTTGTGCTTCACCCCACAAGTGCACGTCTGCTTCCAATCTTTTGAGTAAGCAAGGCAACGAGCAGAGGATTGGGGACTTACATTTGATGTATTGGCGCCAGTCCTTGAAGGGTACATTCTGGACACCTTGGGATCGCTGGTGCGTAAAGCTAAATTCCCGCATTACCTGATGACCATGACGATCTGCGCCACCCTCAGCGTCGATGGCGATGATGTGCCATTCGAAGGCGAACGAGAATGGCAGAGGCACCCCCATGTGGCCTCAAGGTCTTGGTCTTGTTCATTGGCATACTCCATTGTGCAGCCAACGCTGTTGATGAGAGTGACCAAAGTGTCAGTGACTGAAAGGTGTGCTCCAAGCATCTCGTACTTCTCTTTGCGTTGACGGTGGTTCCTAGGCCCTTTGCAGACCTAGCCCATCTCAGGGAAGGGCAATTCAGCTCTGAAATATCTGTCAGCGATAGCAGAGACACCGTGTCCTAACAAATCGTCCTCAGGATAGTTGATCATTGCCGCATATACATGCCATTCGAATTGAAACTCAAATGACTTGCTCTCCCAGCTGCATGATGAGCGCCGTGTAATTGTATTCATCAGAGGATCCATACGCTCCCAAACGATGCTCAGAGGATTACTCAATATCTCCAATCTCCTAACTTGACAGGTTCCACAAACCTGTGCGTCGCACCTGAGCAATTTAACAGACCGCATCTGCGTGCTAGATAGCCAAGATAGATCTAGGCACGGGGTAAGAATAACAAGATGGAAGCGCAAATTTGGTCTCGCAATCCCAGAGATACGGGAGGTGCTCAGTATTTACATGCGAGCACCTTGCGCAGTGACAGACGCCCTGTAGGCTGCAATGATTTGGGCAGTGTGGCGAGTCCTAGTGAGGTTTGGAGAATTCGCTGTAATTTTTGAGATGAACTAGACTCTTGTAAGATATTCAGCACGAGGACCAACATCGGCTCAAGGTGGCTCTCTCAGTGTAGGAGGAAGCACGACATGTTGAGATCTGACCCCCAAAACAGGGTGGGGCTGCTACGCTCGATGCGGCTTAGACTAGATGCGTCCACCTGCCAGGTTGTCCGCGTTGTCATCTCTCACAACGAACAACAGAGCGCACTTGCTCTGTAGCAAATGGCATAGCCCCTTATGCGAGAGGGACTTTACGATAGGCGAAAGGCGCCATGCGACATTCGGCATTCGGCAATGGCAGTAAGCACAGCCACGCCAGGCTGAAGGCTGAAGGCTGAAGGCTGAAGGCTGACGTTTCGTCAGGCGTCCAGCCACCCTCTTGATGCGTCTGCCTTGGCCGCTTCAGCTCCGGCATGCTTAGCTCGTTATAACCCCATCGCTTCAACACTGCAGCTCTCTTATCCTGTTCGTGTTGTTATCATCCAAACATGTCGCATTCATTTGGCCCCGAGCATCCTTACAAAACAGCCATAGCAACCGACAAGATCTTCGGCTGCATCATCGGCTCTGCCCTGGGCGACACAATCGGCCTGTACACCGAGTTCTTATCCAAGATCCAAAGCCATAGGCGGTATGGAGACAGGGGATTTACGCTCTTGGAACCACGAACAGAGCCGTTTCCAGACGCGCATCGTCTTCAATTCGAGCCATGCGGTTGGACAGACGACACCGACCAGGCGCTGTTGATACAACTTGCTTTCTTGGATAACCGAACGAAAGGTACTGAATTCAACTTGGCACAAGACTTTGCGGAGCGTCTGAAGATCTGGGTAGACAGGGGTCTGCCAGCACTCGATCGTCCTGCATTCGATATTGGCATCAACGTTGGAGCTGTCGCAGGAAGTGCGCACTTTCTGTGCGACCCTTTGAAGTGTGCTACTGAAAGCTGGCTCAACGGAGGGCGTAAGGCGGCCCCTAATGGAAGCTTGATGCGCACGCATCCCATCGGCATCATTGGCGTCAACCTGACGGAAGAACAGACTTGGCGTCTCAGCGTCGACGTGGGGAGAACAACGCATGTCGATCCGAGATGTGTCGTGGCATGTTGCATATCCGTTGGGTTGATTCGCCAGTTGCTGCGTGGCCAGATAAAGACCGAGAAGGATATGGATGCAGCAATAGAGCGAGCGTACGAGTGGGTGCGCAGGCAGCCCGACATCATGAATCCAGATCCGTCAGCTGGCTTGACAGGAGATCAGGTTCGCAAGCATTTAGATCGTCAGGAGTTCGAGAAGCATGTGTATGCAGAGACCCTGAAGGAGCTTCGACTGGACGACCAGCTTAAGATGGGATACGTGTACAAATGCCTTGGCTCAGCTGTATTGTTACTGCGGCGTGCTGTACAGCGGATACCAACCGCGCCTGTAGCTGTGGGCATGGTGGCTAAGGCGCAGCTCTTCGAGGAGCTTATCGTTCAACTCATCATGGAGGGTGGCGACGCCGACACAAATGGAGCTGCTGCTGGCGCACTTCTTGGTGCGTATCTCGGGTACGCAAATCTGCCATCGCATTGGAAGCTGGGCTTAGCGCACAACGACTGGTTGATGGCCAAGACTGAGCGTCTGGCGATCGCAGTCGGAGTGAACAAAGGCACGTTACACAGCGAGAAAGACGAGGCAGCTAACGGTGGCAAGAAGTCCAAGAAGAGATTTTAATGGGCCTTCACACGATTGAGATACATGTAGTTGACAATGAAGTACTTCAAAGCGCACGCGCTATTGCATTGAGAGCCTTATTGCGTCCCCTTGTGCCTCGCTGTATCCACTCTAATCAATCTTATGCTCCCAGGATAGCTTTATTAGCTTGCGCGACCGCGTTGACCTCCTTGACGATCTCTGCCCAGTCGTATGGAAAGTAGGCGTACTGATCAGTCGCGCGGTCCGTATAGAAGAGGCTGTGGAATGCATCGCGGTCAAGACCCAAAACAGTACTGGTATCCCTCTGGATCTTGTCGGTAGCATTGCTTGCCGAGTGAATGATCATCGACGACTTGCTGTAGTATTTGCCGTTGCCGTTACGCACGCCAATATTGGGGATTTCTTCGTAGTTCTCTTGAGTGTCCTCGAGAATGATGATGACATCCGCAACATCGAAGTAGGCAAGATTGGTCGTATAGCCAGCATTGAAGAGCACCTCGCCACCGGTGGCACTAGTCAAGGTTGTCTTCGCGTGGTTTGTCAAGTCGGTCATATAGCTGAGACACTTGACACCATCATCCTCTACAGGAGCTTCGTCGATGAAAATGCTGTCAATGTGAATGTCTGGGTTGACAGTGCTCCATCCAGCACATCCCTTGGTAGCCCAGCTCGCATATGTTGTGATATTTGCCTTGACTTCTTCCGCTGGTGCAGTGCAAGAGCAGATCCAGTCGCCGTCTGGACCGCAGTCCCATTTGTTGGCGGTGTGTACATAGCCCATCGTGTGAATATTCGGGTATTTGTTCAGTGAGGCAATTGCCTCCACGTAGTCCTTGTTGGGGCAGCCATTGACATCCGGTGCTGGACCTGTCGAGGGATTGATGACCGCTGTGAAGGTGATATCGGGGTATTGCGAAGCTGCAGAGGTCAAAGGTTCCCAGGCGTTGTTGATAGGGTAGACGTAGAGCGGGAAGAGGAAGTTCGCGTACTGGACCATGTTGACAGAAAAAGTTGCGGCTTGTAAGCTTACTCTGGGAAAGTTGAGTGCGCGCTCATATAAGTAGGCAAAAGTTGGGGGCCAAAAGCACTGTGTGGAGCAGCAATACCGAATCCGGCGCGCTGAGTTTAGTCTGTACGATGGAAATACTCCTAAGCGATAAGAGGCTGCTGATCGGCGGTCGTTAGCTCGAGCCCTTCAAGAAGGTCCTCCACACGCCAAGTGCAGGCGAACGTCAGGCCAGCTGCTCATGACAAGCTGGGTCATCTTTTTCGACAGATGCATACAGTTGATGTTCAGGCGTGCCATATGTCAGTCGAAGGTGGCTGATGCTGCGAGCATATGGTGTTACATTGCCGGCACCAAAGACCGCGTGCAGTAGCTCGAGCTGCCATTCGAGCAAAATTGCCGTTTGTTCTCCGTACCTGCAGCTTGCTTCATTTTCAGATGGATATTGGAGAGCCGCGTAGAGTCAATGCGTTCCTACAGCAACAGCAAAGAAAGCAGCGGCGCGCGGCGTGCGAGGCCTGCGGAGATGCAGCTCGAAGAGTAGCTGGTATGGTGGTGGGCCGATTTCCTATCTCCTAGCCCAGCGTGCCATACCGCGGACCGAACCGTCTTCATTGATTCCGAATTGTGGCCCCATGATCGATCAGGGAATGGCCCGCCCAGGTTGCGGACGTCTGCAAGCAGGTGGGTCGAGCCAAGCATTGCTTCCAGATCGCTGTCTTTGGGGGCGAAAATGACGATGCTGCTAATTTGAGCCCCCGGAAGTCCCATATGACCGTAAGAGCACCGTTTCGATGTTGTGACCTGAAGTGACGTACAAATCGTAATGCCTCCCTAGGACGGCATATTTTCTCTGCGCACTCTGAATGTATTTTGCGCGAGTGTGCTTTCCAGCCAGAGAAGTGGGGCAGCAACACTAAGACGCTCCGAGACCTAGCGTTGAAGTTGAAGGCTCTGTCGGTGTAAGAATGTGAGCCGCCATGTTGGATGCACGTTTTTCGTGATTGATGCGAGAAATACCTGCTAGCATGTAAGTGTACCAAGGACCATACGATCTTGTGCAACACAGGTAGCGGACTCTGTGAAGCATGGCTGATCAGTACAATGGAACGATCAAGAATTGCTTCTACCTAGGTACGTGGTTGCCTCAAATCTACAAGATGTCGAGAGAAGTATCGAACAAGAGTTTATGTCATCTCATATGCCACCGATGTCTAGGTGGCCTCATCGCAATATACACAGTTCGTCGTAATGCTCAAGATCTGCCGCCAAGCTATCGTCGAGCAAATGGTGCCCAGTTTCTTCCGGCAACCGTGGGCTGCGTGGGAGTTGAGTGAGCCTCCTGGCTCTTCGCTTTCGTATGTGACACTTGAGTAGGCTCAGCCCGGATCGGCAGGTTCACAAGATTTGCTGTAATGGTACGAGTGACCGTCTGTCCAGTGTAGATCGTAGTGGTGATTCCGCGTTCCAGAACGCTGAAGGCGGTGCTGGTGAGTGTGAAGGTAGTAGGCACCAGATTAGTGGAGTATACCGTAGTCGATCGCAGTACGACTGACGTGGTAGCAGCTAATGTGCTGGTGATCACAGAGATCTGAGTCGCGAATATGGTCCGTGTGGTAAGCGCCTGGACAGTTTGATAGTCGGTAATAGACCGCAGTATAGTCGAAGTCGACACTTGCGGGGCGTAAACAGTGCAAGTTGATTCGTGGGTGATTGTAGACCACACCAGCGATGCAGAGTAGATTGTTGTCGTATCATATACAGTCGCAGTAGCTCGAGACAACTGCACGGAGGTCTCGGTGGCTGTGATAGTGCGGATCTGTGGTGGCTGATCTTGTTAGCTAAATGTCGCGAGAAATCGGGGGCGTCCTTGGCTGAACTGAAGAGCACGATCCAGGAAGCAAGAGTAACGGAGGGAGAGATCAGGTACGTACCTCAGCAATCACAGGACCAGCATACGCAGTAGATGTGACGGATACAGTGGCTTGGGGAAGCGTAGTTGTCGCGAAGCTGGTACTTGTAGTTGTCTGTTGCGGCAAAGTACTCGTTACATAGAAGTTGATGGTCTCTCGCTGCGTAATGACGGCAGTTACGGTCCGGAAAAGAGTAAGTGAGACCGTTTGCTGAACAGTAAGACCAGGCAAGAAGGCGGTCGAAGTCACTACCGCCCCAGGAAGAAGTGATGTAGTTGTGATAGTACGAGTTTGAACTGCTAGAGCCTGTCCATCTGCGTTTTCCACTGGTAATACAGTAGCTTCTAGTGCGGGAGGGCCAGCGGGAGTAGCTACAAGGCTGACCGTCCGCGTCACGAATTCAGTGCTAGCGGAAAGCACGGTCGTACTAGTGATCGATGATGCCGGCAATGTAATCGTCTGATAGGCTGTGGAGATCGACGGCGGAGCTACGAGAGTGCTGTATAGTGTGGTGCCTGGCAGCGATGAGGTGACGAAGACCGTCTGAACTGATGTTGAGACTAGCGCCGGGAGCACTAGTGTGCTGGTGAGTGTTGAGGCTGGGAGGTAAGATGTGATGACCTGGCTTTTAGTAGACGTGATGTACGGGGCGGGAAGGGCATGGGTCGTCGTTGGAAGCACATGTTCTGCAATCGGAGGTCAGTTGAATCTACTCTCAGAAATGTGCAGAGCTTTGAGAAAACTGGTTCTTTTGAAGCACAGGAGCCCGTAACCTCAAAAAGAGAGGATTCAGTCAACTTGCGTCTTGGCATGGCTCAAGTACAGACAAACTTCCTTCTGGCTACAATGCATTCTGGCTCGCGCCCGAATAGTTTTGCGACCCAGCAAGAAGCCTGAGGGCCAGTGGGGAGAAGCTCGGACATTAGGACTCACTGGTAATAAACTCTGTCACGGTTGCGTACACATAGTCGGTACTTGGCACGAGGCTGGTAGTTGTGGCCTGCGGTAGAGTAAGAGTGGTAGGGCTAGGCAATGGAGTAGGTGGGGAAAGAGTCAAAGTGACCGTGGTGATGATTGGCAAGCACACTGGCTGCTGGCAAGAAGTAATTGCCTGGGGAACTGAGATGGTGCTGACTTGGAAGATCGTGGTCGGCTGAGGTATAAAAACGCTACTAACCTGCACTAGTGTCGTCGGTAATGGCACATATATCGTGCTCAAGTCCACAATCGTGGTCGGCCGCAAGACTGTGCTCAGCTCATAGATCGTGGTCCGGCAAGGAATCGAAATGTCGCTGTAAATTGTTACAGCAGCCGGCGGCACAAGTGGCCGTCCGATGCTGAGATCTGCGCTAGGGCTAGGAAGCATTGGAGCTGTCGGCTGAGCAGCCGATGTGGAAAGAGGTATATAGATCGTGCTCAACTGCACGATAGTAGTTGGCGAAGGAACGGAGAGGGTTGCAAAACTCGTTGTGGTTTCCTTGACAAGGCTAACCTCGGTGACGGTAATGTACTCTGTCGAGGTCTCGCATATGTCATCTGATCGGTCGGTTAGCCGTGCGTCGAGGATCGCACTCTGCCTTGCCAAGTGTCCCCGAATGCAGTGCTTCCAAGCCACCCGAAGCTATGGATGTAGGAATGAGCAGCGATGTTCGGATAGGGCTATTCTAATATCCGGTGAGACACTTGCAGCCAGAAATCTTAATCTCCCTTAAACCCCCAGAGCAGGCAGGAACAGTAGCATCATCCCTCGAAAATAAAGAAAGTACTCAACTGTTGTCTGCCTGCGTCTTAAGAGTATAGAGTACCTGTGCTGGCTACACGTATCTCTAGCTTACCGAATATTAGAACAGCTGGGAAGCCGCACGGGGTAGTGCATAGGCCGAAAGGCCTGCACTGCTACAGAAAACGAAGTACTCACCTATCACGCTGAGCGCCGCCGGCTGAAAGATCGTGTATGTAGTCGGGCGAATCTGAGTAGTGGTACTGGTGACCGTCGGTCCAGTGATGTATGATGTCTCAAACAGCGCTCCTTGATATACAGTCGAGACGAGTGTTTCAAGGTAAGAGACTTCGGTCAAAGTGGTAGTCGAGAACCTATATCCGAGTGTCAGTGATTCATAGGAGTGGATTGGGTACCTGAGAAGTTTGTGAGGCGTGACTTGCAAATGCAGTCGACTTCCGCGCCAAGACGGAGGACGCATCTGATCCAAGCGTGCTCAATCCTAGGGTATGTGGGTCCTTGGAGGTTCTCAACGGATATGACATTGACCTTGGAGGCTGCTCACGAACAAATCGCAAGTCCCAGGAGGCGTGATCTCATGGCGACCAGTGTCCAGAACGACAGATTTTTCGATTCCATCCGGAAGAAGGTTGTACATTACCTTGCGTCGTGCAATGCGAGAGGATAAGAAAGACAAGTATACTCGATACAGAAGCGGGATTGGTGGTACTGACCTGTCTTGTACGGATGTCTCGATAGTGACTTGTGTCACGGTCCTGCAGACTTATCAGCCTGTGTCTCATCCGGCAAATAGAATACTTACAATGTGGTAAAGAAGGTGTTGTCCTGGACCACGGTCGTAGGATCCAAAATGATAGTAACTGGCGCCGGTGTGACGAGTACGGTAGATGGATCTAGCGTGATCGTAGATGGAGCCAGAGTCTCAGTTGTGCGGATGATGCTGTTCTCGACGACTGTGACGGGTGGTGGTGTCACATACACAGTTCTGGTCAAATAATTAGCGAGCCATCTAAGACGAGCTTGTGAAGACAATGAAGGTAGCTCCAAAAGACTCCAGTTTTTTGACCGTCTAGGACGAGAGCCAAGAAATTCAAAGACGTCTCTCAACAGCCTCGAGTTGACGAAGCTCTATTTTTGTAACACATCAAAACGATCAGTTTGCGTAAAGTGGTCTTCTTCTCGCGCAGGACTGATTTCAAATGCACAAAGCGGCTGTACTCACCCATTGAATGTCACGGTAGATGCCGGTAGTGTTTCTGTGATCAAGACGGTTTTGTCCTGGATTTGTGTGATAGTGGATGGGTCAAGAGTCTGAGTTTCGCGGATCGTATTATCGATTGTCAGCGTGACGGGACTGGGAGTGATGTAGATCGTTCTGCATCAGCAATTAGCATGTATAACAATGTAGCATTTTTCAGCGTCAAATCTCCCGGGGATCTCAGCCAAGTAGACACCGGAAACGTTTCCCGTCTGGATCGGGCTTTTCGAACCAGATCCTGCTTTTGAGTGGTTTGGACAGAGTCGCCAAAAGACGATAATACCGAAGCCCTGATCGGAGACATATCATCCGGAAGGCCGCCTGAGACTCTAGCGGGCCGTGAGGAGAGATCTACTTACCCATTGAAAGTGACGGTTGATGCCGGTAAGGTTTCTGTCACCAGCAAAGTATTCTCACGTGTTACGGTGATAGGATCTAAAGTCTGCGTAACGATTGGAAGTGTGAAATCATCCTCGGCGATTGTAACGGCGGGAGGTGTGACATAGATTGTTCTGCGCATGTTAGACACATCTTCTCAGCCGGAGGTATTCAGACTCACCCATTGAAGGTCACTGTCTCAGCAGGAAGCATTTGTGTGGTGATGACCGTGTTGGTCAAGGAGATAGTGACTGGGTCTGGCACCGAGATCTCGGTGAGAGTCGTCAATTCCGTCAAGGTCCTAAGCGATCGTCAGCAGCTGATCAGCATTTCCCAGGTGGGAAAGTGACGCTGGAGGAAAGCACAAAAAGCAAGAAGCATTGCAAAGCACGACGTGTCAAAAGTCCAGTATCCAGAGATGTGGTGCCCGCGAGTCCAGGTCCAGGTCCAGAAGGGTTGCCGTGATTGCTTGTCGGCTTGGTTCAATGAGATCGGACTGGGAAGAGTACAATGCCATAGTACATCTTGTTCCAGGGAAGTCGATACTATTCATGCCTTGACGATGCAAGGGATGGTGTTGACGTGCCGTTGTTGGAATGTGGACCTTGATGACACGAACGCGCCAAAGATGTGGCGTGTACGACCTGAAAATTCGCGTGCGACTCGACAGCCAGACTCTAAGGTAGCAGATAAGGTCGGCTACAAGAGTAGAAATATCGTAGCTGCCAGTGGTCCTATTGAGTTGCGAGATCGTCGCAGAAGCGGCGCATATACCTCCAGAATGTTCGACACAGGTAGTTTGCGACCGGTGTTTTTTGCAACCCCAAACCCGGATGGCATCAAAACCAGACGATATGCGTTGGTAAAAGTAAGTCGGGTCGAGAATTCGTCTATACGGTGCGCCTCGTCAATTATTCGACAACGAAAAGGACATGTGCATTAAAAGCCAAACGCGACAGGGTTTGACGCCAGCTGGAATACTCACCGGTCTAGAGTCGCCGTTTGAATGTTGATTTGAGTCTCGGTACTTATCTGACAGTTAGCCCGAACGCGCAAAAAGAGCGAAGGGAACCCATACCTCGTACGTGAAAGCGTGAGTGTGACCGGCGGAGGTATAGATGTAGTTGTGAAGCTCAAAGTCTGTACGACAGGGGCCGGTGTGAATGTTGAGATGATTGTGACAGGCGGTAAGACCGAGGTCGTGGTAAAACTCAGGGTCAATGTCGCGCTTGAAGTCTGGACCTGCACCTGTGTAGCTGTAGTAAATTGCAACTGAGTCGTTGTGGTTGTAACGAAACTTGGAGGTTGAGTCTGGACAGTCGTCTGCGTTATGATGGAGGGCGGTTGAATGGAGATCGAGGTCTCAGTGAGTGTCACTAAGCTGTCAGCAGATTCTTCCCGGACATCGAGGTAAGATGCGAATATTGCGGGGACACGCGATATGAGAACGCCGCATATGAGCGGCGCTCAGACCTATACCCATCAAAACAGTCATCGACCGAATGTCCGAATACCTCCCTGGCCTTCAATTGACAAATACGCTTCACAAATCGCATTGTGCTCCTCGAAGCTGCAAGTAGCCATTCCTGACTGAGATATGGTTGAGATATGTTCGAGCAAGTGTCGCTCGGATGTTCCATGCTTGAAATGCGTCTGCAAAAACTTTCAACTCACTGCTCCTTCGTCAGCCTCTAAGCCATTGTTTCGTGCTCGCTTCGTGGCTGGAGATAGAAGAGGCTCACCCTGGAAGTAGAATAGACGTAGAAACAACGGTTACGGCGGGAAGAATCGAAATCGACGTGGTTGTAAAGGTGACTAGGTGATTGCGGAATCAGCACTGGCCCGTCAAGATTGTGCATTCAACAGGCGGGCTTTTAGGGCGTAGAAGTGTCTTGGTGTTTGCGGTCTGTCCAATCTATCTCGAGGCCTCGATAAGACTGCGAAGCTGGCAGAGACAGCGGGGAGAGGCTAGACTCACTGCTGCCATATTAGTGCGATCCCATTTCCAAGTAGCAAGGCACATACCTGGCTGGAGGGGTCGAGGTAACTAAGTTGACCAATGTGGACACTAAAGTTACGGCAGGCGGTGTCGATACCGAAATCACGGTTGAGGTTACTTGGGCAGGCGTTATGTCAGCAAGAACTAACCCTAGGGTGACACGTAGCATGCTCGAAAGCAAAAGCAGTCATGGGGGCGTTTGACAGGGCCAATCCATGGCGCTCAACAACAGTCCGACTAGAAAAAAAGGGGGTTTTCCGTCACAAGTCTGCGAGATCTTAGCGGGCAGGAGAAAGCATGTGACTCACTGTTTCTCGGTTAGCATTGTTCAGGAGCTTGAGCAATCGCCCAAGGTTGCTGGGAACCGGAACGAGCTCACGTACCAAGCAGGAGGGACAGATGTTGAGGTAACTGTGACGGGAGGTAGTGTTGATACAACGGTAATAGCCGGGGGGACTGAAGTGATTGTAGGAAGCTCCACGACGGCAGGTAGCGTCTGTATTGACACGATGGTGCTGGTCAATATTGAAGTGGCGGTAATAGTCCTGTACGTCTCGTCAGTAGCTCATTTCAACTTGTGTTCCCCCCTCGCAGCGTCCAGATATTGTTCCACGGAGAGAGATCGAAGATCAAAATGAAGAGCATCTAGGGGCATCTCGGATGCAACGCCGCTGTAGGATGGCTTACACTGGCAGCGGGAAGGAAGTCATAGTTGACAATTGAACGATTGCTGGTAGCTGAACAGTGCTTGTAGAGACAGAGGTTTTTGTCACCGTACTGTGTGCTTGTCAGTATGCTTGCCTCCCTTCTCGAGGCTTTACGGGCTGCAGCAAAAACGAGATTCCGACTCACACAGGGAGCGGGACAGAAGTAACGGTCGAGATTTGGGTAATTGCAGGTAATTGAACAGTTGCTGTGGAGAGTGAGGTAGCTGTGACCGTACTATGAGCTTGTCAGCATATGACATATCCTGTCTCCAAGGCGATGCAGGTGGTACTGACACTGGAAGAGGTATCGAGGTTATTGTCGAAAGCTGTGTTATGGTCGGAAGCTCAATGACTGCTGATAATTGGACCGTACTTATAGATACTGCAGTTGATGTCACAGTACTGCAAGAATGTTAGCTCGGCAGGACGATTTATAGAGCTTGCATTTGAATCGGGGCACTCACACAGGGAGAGGGACCGATGTGACAGTTGACAATTGCGTGACCGGCGGCAATTGAGCGATACTAGTAGAAACTGTGGTCGCTGTAACCGTGCTGTATCAATCAGTATATTGCTCAAAGCCTTGTAGTGCTCGATAGGTTGTATCTGGCAAATCTTATGGCAGAACTTACACGGGAAGAGGCACTTGGGTGAGTGTAGAAAATACAGTGCTCGCGGGAAGAGTCTGCGTGCTTGTAGAAACCTGTGTAGATACAGACGTGCTGGTAATGTACGATGTGACTGGCGGCGGTGTAACAGTCACGCTGAAAGTTTGTGCAGGAAGAGTTACTTGATGGTTGAAGTCAGTAAAGCTCGACTTATCATCAGTATTCCCCTCTCATCATTTGCAGAAATCCTTTGAAGGACCACAAAGACGAAGTTCGATCAGAAAGTACTTTCAGACCCTCTGCTGGCGAGACTTTGCGCTCTCGTGGCCATTTCAAAGCTGACGCTTGACTTACTGCAACAGGGTCAGCGAAGATCAAGAACACATGGGCGCTTGTCACATCTGGAAGCCGGACCTTCGGGCCTCAAGTGCCAAAAGTGTTCAACTTACCCGGTAGGAGCAACTTGTGTAAGTATGGAGTAAGAGGTTGCGGTGCTGGTGACTAAAGAGGTAACAGCGGGAGGGGCCGCTTGAGTGATAACTGATGTAGAGGTACTGTAAATCGTTGCCGTCGCCAAAGTAGCTGTTACTATGCTGATTGAGGTAGATGTAGCAGTGGTAAGGCCAACCGTAGTTGTCCGAATTGCCGTTGCCGTTATCTGTGAAATTAGCTAACACAGTGCATCGGCAGCAAGCTCTGAAGACATACCGTCGCAGTCGGTCCGTTCAAAATACCTATGGATAATGTTGAGTATACCGTAACGAGAGATGTAGATACCGATACAGAAGGGGTAGTGATGACCAATGTCGCGGTCGAGAGGGCCGTTGAAGTTGTCAAAATCGTAGTTGATTGCACCGAGACAACTGTAGTCGTCTGTGTGACTAGCCCGAGACGTTGCTCGGTGACAGTGACTGTAGGATCGACCGAAGGGTCCTATACACATTAGCGCATACAGCAGGGCATTGAGATGCCTATGTGCCAATGCTGAACAAAGGAAATGCTACAGAAAGAGCTACATCTCGTGCTACACATCATCAGCATATGAACAGGCTGTATAGATACTTCCCCGGATATAAAGAGTCCTGAAAGAAAGTGGCGCATTGGTGCTGCAGCGTCTTCGGAGCATTGTGGCTTTACGCACGCGATTGAGGAGCGTTTGGGACGAGAAAAAGCGAAGCAGCGGCTGGCAAAGCAAACCGGTCCACCGCCACATAACGCGTTGGAGACTTGCTATCGTGTGCCACATTCCGTGAAAGAGCCACTCGCCAAGACGGCATCATATGGATCGTGAGATGAAGCTCAACATGTCGACATGGCCGGAATGCAACAGCCACTCCGAGGAGACACCGACCGGAGTCACGGCCGACTCTTACTCAAGCAAATTCATCGATCTGTCGCCACAGGCTTGATGAAGACCTCATCCGAAAATCGGCAATTCATGCTTGTGGAGAAATTCAACTCTCGTGATGGATGCCCTGTGCAGGATGAGTTGTAATTGAGGCTGAACTGTTTCTCTCCCGGGGGGGGGGGGGGGGGCTGTGTGGGGCCGATTGCCGAGACTGAGATCGAAGGGAGTGATTAGCGCGGAAAGCACATGCCGTCCACTTACCCGCTGAGAGATCTGTGCAATGGTCAATATGCTCTCTTCTGCCACTCGTCCTCACGCACAGCAGTTCAAATGCTTCATTTGCTGCTTCATTCGTTGTGGGAAGCGCTTGAGGTTGAAGAGCGTAGCGAGATGACGACGTCGTCGGCAGACGCGTCACGCGTCATGACAACGAGCTAGAGCCGTGCTACAAGGAAGCCGCCCTTGAGTGGCCACTCTAGATGCGTGGTGCGCGAATGTCAGATGAACAGCTTTATCATGTCTTTTCGAGATCGGTCAAAGAAAAGTTATGAGTTGCAATGACGAAGACTCGAGGAAGCCTTAAGACAGGGTACGACCAACAGACTGCATTGCAAATGCCTATGCTAAGGCCCATGTCCTTGCTAAAACACACTGCTTGACCATGATTGCTTCATCCTCACACGATCTTTGCTACATCGAACAGGTAATTCTCGTCTTAACTGCTGCGCATGGTCACAGTCGTTGGGAGACAGCTCTCGGGGCCATAGATTGTGGATGTGGTGAGTGTAAGATAGGTCGACGTTGTACAGACTAACTGCGACTTGAGGTAGGAGTAGCTGGTGGGAGTAGGCGCTCCTAGGTAACATCGTGTTGTAGTGTAGGTAATAAGCGACGGGGTGGGTGTTTCTGCCGGCTTTGGGATGGATAGAAGCGGCCCGCACAGTTCCTTTCTTGGATCGCAATCTTTGGCGCCGAGAACGGTGAGAAAAAAGGACAGTGGAAGAATAAGGAAGAGCTTCATGGACGTCAATGAAGTGATCGGTGGAAGATTGGTATCAGAGCGATGCGTGAATTGGTGATGGTTGAGGTTCGATGCTTCGTCCCAATGACTGCCGTTACAGCTCTTCATATACCTCATCTGACGGCCGTTTCATGAGCTCGCATAATATTGCCCTGAATCTAGACGTCTTGGGGTCTTAGGTCTTGGAGGTCGTATGCAACCTGGGCGAGCGCCATTGACTTCCACAACGGTCAGCATCGAATGATACCCAAATGGATCTTAGGATGGCTTTGAGCCTTGAGCCAGGCCCATTGTTCGATTTGCCCCGAAGGAGCAGTTTTATAGGAGGTTGAACGGCTTGTGTGACCAGATAGACAATGTGTGTGACCACACCAGCTCGGAGGTCTCCGACGTACTGATTGCACCGGGTCCCAGCTCGTCCCATCGACCTCTTTGACCTGCAAAAGGCCTATCCAAGAGAAGCCTTAAGAGCTCGTTGCTGATGCGCAAACCAACGGTTGGTGGATTGTCTTTGGCCCGGACTCGTTGCCTCTCATAGGTCCTTCCTGAAGTCCGACCCACACTCAAGCTTCATCTGTCGTTTTTGCTCTTCCTCATTGGGCACTTGCCACCAAGTTTCAAATTGGACCGGTTCATGACCCTTGCCTCTCCACTCCTTCAAGTGTTTCGGCCTGATCTGGTGAAATGGCACCCCGAAATCTTTGGATACCTGATCCGTGATGTAAAACAGTACGTATGCGTATTCGTACTTCGCTTTCTTCTCCCACTTGAGGTCCACGAAGAAGAGCTTGTAGATCGCGCTCCTCTTTTTTTCCATTCTATCGAGAGCACTCTCCATTCCTTTGACCATGATGTCTCTGTCACAGTACCCGCGTATACTTTCGAAGACCTTGTCGTAATCGAGCTCGAATTCTGCCCCATCGTATGTTGGGTTACCCTCCCTACCTATTGCGAGACATTTGTATATGTCATGCGAGAAGGCAAGGGGGTTCATTAATGTCTCTTCCTCTTCCAGCTTCTCCTTCTGCGCCGCAGTGAGACGGCCTTTTGGCTTCTAAGGTTTCGGTATCTCCCTGGTCGCCTTCAGTCGTGCGAACATGTGTTCTGGGATGTCGGGCTCTTCGTGTCGAAGACGCGCCGTACGGGAAGGGGTGAACCTTGGATCCTGAAGTTTGCTGCGGTCATAGTCGAACTCCAAGTCTGGCGTCGTGAGACGCGGCTTGGCCGAGATGGCGCTTTAAAGATGAACTTTTGCCTTCTTGTTTATCTTCTGATTGGGCCGTGATTTGGCTGCTGTATGATCTGAATCTGTGTTCACATCGGGCTTCCTCTTCCTTGTAGGCGCAGATTGCAATGTTCGATCTAGCGGCGGAGTCTGGTTTTCTTTGTCATCTACCGGCTGCGCTGCGGCGGTAGGCTGCCTGCCTCTTTGTGTTTGTACCATCAAACCGACGAACGATCGCTTGGTCTAGTCGCGCCGAAAAATCACATGTGACAGGTAAAAATATTGAGAGGTGGGGCCCTGGAGAGACGCGTCGACGTGTTTCGGCTAACATATCGAAGACTGACCGGTTTGGGCGATGGCGTAATCTCGACGATGCAGCATTCCGGCCCCGAGCTGTCTGCATTTCCACCGCACATCAACCTTGACAATCCCGTCATGCGCGCATTGCAGGTACTTGGAGACCGAACAGTCGCAGATGTTGTGTCTTCATCTATGGAGGTATCATCCCTTATTCAGCTCTCGGCTGCAACAGAACGCGAGGTATGAGCTGAACTTCAGGCTTCGGCCAACAGCCTACAAGCTCTTCGATCTCCTCTCGGCCAGGGTATAGAATATGCTGCCGTCATAAATCCCACGGATATCCTCCTTCATCATATGCCCATCTTCAGGCCAAAGCATGAGGTATGTAGCGAGCCCTGAGCGCACGGTCAGCACAATATACAAACACGCATCGGGCGCAGCCACACACATTCGAAGAACGCGCCACCCCAACCGATGGGGTCCGCGATACACCTCTGCCCTTTAAGCACGTTGCTCACATCCCAGATCGTCAAGTAATCTCTCCCGTCCGCGTACTTCGAAAAGATGTCCTCGAACCTCTGCGGTATGAACCGCCCTTCCGTATCGTACGTCCCGGTATCGCTACCATGCTTATCTTTGTGTATGTTCTTGAGAAACACGCGAAAGAATGGATCAGGCAACCATCCTGAGACTGTGGGATACGAGAAGTTGCCGTGGATGACGAGCACAGCAACCCATGACAAGATGATGCCAAAGCCGAGGCGGTGAAAGCCTATGAAGGTGTCTTGCGGCCACAGCACACCATCGTGATCGCGGTCGAAGAAGTCGCAGTGTTGTTGCAGGACAGTCTGGTGTGAGTGTTTCTCTGCCCAGTTGTGACTCGTGGTGCCTTGTGGGGTCTCTGCTGATGGGGCAAGATTGGCTCGGGCGGTGCCTGTATCTGTCAATAGATGGCTTGGAGGAAACCACGATGAGGACGAACCTGTGTGCTGGAGCCTTCCTCCTGGGTTCAGATATGGTTTCCGTTCTTCCGTGACCGGGACATCTCGAATCGAACGCACGAAAATGTCCTCTTCTCGTCCGTTCTGCATGGCCGTTGTAGAGGCTCAAGACTCGACTGCTAAGGATGAAGTTCTAGAAGTCGGGAAGAGGCGATAGTGTCGAAAACAGCGAAGGGAAGTTAATATATTGACAGCGCGCAAGCGTCTCGACTTTCCTTCTAAAGTCCGATTTTCACATGCAACTCTGTCTACCATCGCAAGAATCACGATGACATCATAGCGACTTCATCAACGCTCGGGGCACTTCGCCGTACCCTGATTGCGAGCCACCCTATGTAAAACAATATTGAGTGTGGGGTCTCAGGTCCTCCTGCTTGATCGTTTCCAGTCGACAATCGTCACATCTCGAGATCCTTCACTGATCCCTCGGAACCCCACTCCTCCAACACGCGCCTCAAGTCTTCTCTCGAAGGCATTATTTTCACGTTCTTCATTTGCGTCTCTGGTGGCATCTAGAGGGCCAGTTCCTCCATGTTGTACTACCGGAGCGTGCAGCCGGCCATCGCAATGTTTGTGGATGTAGCGCGCCGCCACTCTACAGGATAGTATGCTGACAAGGCGCTGGCTAGCACGATAAAGAGATAGAACACTCCGCGCCTGCTGGTTGCTCCTCCTGGTTGCGCCGCACCTTTACCGTGCGAATAACTCGTCCCGCATCTTTCACACAATTTTGCAGAATCAACAGACAGGATGCCTGCTGAGAATCCCCATCCAGTGTCGCCAAGTAGAACAATGCTCTTCATACCGATGCGCGCTATGACACAATGGCTAAAAGAAGCTTCTCAAGATGCACAATAGCTGACCTATTTCATCGCGGGTGTGGCGGGAAACGCTTGTGTCTGGCTCTTGGTGATCCCCGCCATACTCTTGCGCAAGCATGGCCAAATATTCAGGTTGGAGACCCCAGTGCACCTCGAGAAAACCGCCTTCACTCTCATCCCAATCTCCTTGGGGTCGGTCGATTATCAGCCTGGCACGCATCCATTGATAGTGACCATGAAGCTCAGGAACGTGGAAGCCATTTTCTCCGGAGCTCTCTCTTGCGGCAATCGCGGCCAAAAGGTGTGCCTTGCATTTGGCGAGACTCTCCACGTCAGATGCATCTTCAGCGCACGGCATACCCCAGACATCAAATCGATCCGGTCGACCGCGGCCGCCTCCTTCGCGCTCTTCGCGCGTCTCTGTATGCAACATTACAGCCAACTTTCGGAGATGTTCTGGGCTCGCAGCATGAGGCGTTGTGTCGTAGATTTGAAGAGACCATTGGGGCCTTACATCTGCGATAGTAAAGTCTGAAGCCGACCATCCTTGAGGTATTTCAGCGATTTCTTGACGTGCCCAGGCGGTGAAGCAAGGTGTTCCGCCGTGGCTCGGTGCTTCCTCGACAACGTATCGCTTGCGGACCTTGATCGGTGGTAGGCCTCCTGTTGACGATCTTCTCTCAGCGTTGTGAACCATGCTTGGGAAGTTCTGTGACAGAGGAGCTCGAAAGTTAAGGCCAAGAGCCCAGTATCGACGCAGTGTGCTTCTTTTGTCTGTTGTCCCTGCCATGTGTGGCTTTACTGGTGTGTCAGCTCGGTGCAAGCGCGGGGTGGCGCTGTGCGCGCGTGAATCATCTCTCATCGCTTGCCGAACATCTGGAAAGTAACATTCTGCTTGACGTCCGGCGTCGCCTTCACTCCATACCACGGTCAAGGACATATCGAATCGCAATTTGAAATCCACAAAAGGCGTTGTTACTTGGCAGTTATTTTCGAAATTGATTTCACCAATATGCTGTGAGCTGTTTTCCAAAGATTAACAGACTCAGTCGAGCCCGGTCGAGTAGCTACCATTGATCGCTGCAGATGCAAAGGCTCCTCAACACCCGAATGGATCCATTTGGAAGAGTGCATAAGAGTTGTGTAGGCATCAACGGATCTCTAACAGATCCTTCTCCAACAGATGCTCGGGAACTTTCCAAGCTGTTTCCTCAGGTTTTGATGCCGGATCTCGAAACTGCCCTATCCTGCACATATCATACGTGTCGATGGAGTTGTTGTAGGACATGAAAGAATGAGAAAGCTGACCGCATCTGACGCGCTCCCAGACACTGTAGCCGGGACCCTCATCAACACGACTGACGAATACCTCGAGATAGATCAGACTCCCAGATCGCGCTCTCTGGACTCCGAGCAGAGCAAAGGCCAGGGATCTAAGCTGTCGTTTCTGATACATTTCGACGGACCCTTGTCATCGAATACCACCCATTCGCATGGTGATTCTTCTTCGAAAGCCCACAAAATGCGTTGCTGTGATTTCAGGCGCCCTAGCAAAGTCCGTGCTGCTACCTCGTGGATCAGATTGAGCCAGGGCAGATCTGGGCTGTCATCAGTGAAGTAGCCTCGGCGGTCTGGCCCAGGCCCTAATTTCACATAGGTGTCTTCGTCAAGCTCAACATAGCTCAATTGAAGTAAGGGTGCCCGAATCTGCAACAATCCCAGTCCTTTGGGCTATTTTTGTGTCGACGAGATGCCCAGAGCTGAGAGGGAATGATAAGCAGCCCTCGCCAATAGGGAACCATCCCTGCGCCTCACTGAATACCCAAATGGCTTCACCAATCTGCCCCAGCAGAACGTCGAAGCATCACATGGTGGAATTCGTATGCGACTTCCCTCAGGCTCTCAATCCCTCCATAAGCGCACCTTCCTCCCGCTTCCCCACAGCCTGGAACACCTGGTCCTCTCCGCCAACATCGAGTCCCTTCTCTGCCCTTTCGTACGCCTCATCGCTCCGGTCCAACAGGATAGCCAACTCCTCTCCGCTGAAGAGTTTCCCGTCTCCTTCGCCCTTGATATCGTACTTCTCCCCATCACTCCTCCGAAGCAGCTTCTGCAGCTCCTCAACCTCCTGCTCCTTCTCAACGCCCCTCCCACCAGAATTATTCCGCACCCCACCCTTCCTGATAACCAACTTCTCGAGCCGCCGCTTCGCCTCGGCGCTCTCGAGCAGTTTCTGCTCCACCGTGTTCCTCGTCGCGAAGCGATACACGATCACATTCCGCGTCTGGCCAATTCGATGCGCGCGATCCATAGCCTGGAGATCCTGCTGCGGATTCCAGTCGCTGTCAAACAAGATGACGGTGTCGGCGGCTGCGAGATTGATGCCCTGCCCGCCTGCGCGGGTAGACAGGATGAACACATTCGTCCCGTTCTTGTCTTTGGGGGTGGATTTGTTGAACGCGAGGATCTGTGCTTGGCGCTCGGTTTGCGCCACGGAGCCGTCGATGCGACTGTGTGGCCAGGCGCGCAGTGAGAGGTATTGGCCAATGAGGTCGAGGGTGGTGGTGAACTGGGAGAAGATGAGAACTTTGTGGCCGTTGGTGATGAGAGGGGGGAGGAGGGAGTCTAGGAGCAGCATTTTGCCGGACGTCGAGACGAGGGACTCGTCAGGCTCGACGTCTGAGGCAAAAGTCTCGCCGTTTTCGACTTCGGCGCGCAGGAACGGGTTGAAGAAGTTGTAGGGCGAGTTGCAGCAGAGGCGCAGTTGCATTATGGGGTTGCCGAGTTTCTTTTGGAGGAGCTGGCGTTTGGCGATTTCGAAGGTTGCGGCGCGGATGCGCTCTTCTTCGCTTTCTGAGTCGAGATCTTTTTCCTTCTCAGGTGTGTCTTCTTTGTCGATGTTTGCGAAGTATTCGTCGTCGCTGACTTCTTCATAGTTTCTCTTGGCTCTGCCGCGACCCCGGGTGGAGGCCCCTGACGCAGGCGTGCCTGCCCGAGATGACTTCGCGCTCTTGTTTGGCGTATTGGCACCACTGATAGCTTTGCGCTTGAGACTGTTGTTGTTGCCTCGAACACTGAGCGGCGTTCCTGCCCGGCTAGAAAGGCCAACGCTGAGCCTCTCGACGGCCTTGTCCTCGAGATAAGACCGGCTAGTACCATCTAGAATCGCCTGGTATAGCTCGCGCTGCATGGGTGTCAAAGGCGCATAGAGCACGTACTCGCGCTTCTTCGGCATCAGAGACTCTACGTCGGTCTTGACACGTCGCAGCAAGAACGGCTTCAGCACTGCATGCAGTGATTTGACCAGATACTGCTGCCTCTCTTCAGACAGAAGCTGCTCAAAACTCGACTTATCTTTCAAACCCGAGAAATCGAACCAGCTCTCGAATGTCGACAGCTTGTCGAAGACTGTTGGTAGGAGGAAGTGGAGTAGAGACCACAGCTCAACGAGGTTGTTCTGTAGTGGAGTTCCGGTGATCAGCAGACGGTTCGCCGACTGGAACTGCTGAAGTTCGCGAATAAGTCGGCAGTCCAAGTTCTTGATGCGATGTCCCTCGTCAATGATAATGAACTGCCACCCAAAATGAGTCAAGAACTTGCGATCGTTCATGCAAATCTCGTAGCTCGTGACAACGACCGGGAAGTTTTTTGTGCCAGGGTTCTTCAGACGCATCTTGCGTAGCCTCTCGCGCTCTTTCTTGTCGCCATGGTACAGCAGTACGGGGATGCTCGGGGTCCACTTCTCGAACTCTGCGACCCAATTGCTCGTCGTACTGAGCGGAGCAGCGATAAGAAAAGGTCCGAATGAGTTATTCTCCCACAGATGCGCAAGCATAGAGATGGTCTGTATCGTCTTGCCCAGGCCCATCTCGTCGGCCAAGATTCCGTTGATGCCATTCTGGTACAGCGACAGCATCCACTCCAGGCCCTCCAGCTGATATGACCGCATTGTGCCGCCCGTGACGAGCTTCGGTTGGCGCGCAGACTTGAGATCTTGGATGCCAATGTCGCCGGTCTTGACATTGTCCTTCTCCTTGTCGTCATCTGCAGCGTTCTCCTCCACCTTCTTCTTCAGGTCCTCTTTCTTGAAATAGTCTGCGATGCTCGAGTTCTCCTTCTTTGGCCGCCCTCGCCCTCGCTTTTTCGCTGCGGTATCTGCCTTTGGGTCTGGTGTCGATGCGCCGCTCGCGCCTGACCTTCGCGTCGCGCGTCGTTGCGACTCGGCTGCGGCTTGCTCGGCATCCTTCTCGCGTTTCGAAGCCTGGCCGTCGGTCTTTTCGTCTTGGGCTTTCTCTTCGTCTTCCTGGCGCTGCATCTGCTGCAGCATCACCGTCGCGTACAGCTGGGGAGAGCAGAGTCAGTAATTGACCTTTAATATAGCAACTGCGATCACGTACCTTGCTCTTGTTCATAAGAAACTCTAGCTGCTGGAATTTCTTGTCCAACATGTCCTTGCCGCTCTTGATGTCCTCCTGCCTCTCCTTCTCCAATCGCGCGTCGCGTTTCGCGTCTTGCTTCTCGCGCTGCGCTCGCATACGCGCTTCTTCGTCCTGCATCTCCTTGGGTACATTATCGTCGTCCATGTTGGCTGGTGGAGGCGAAGAGTCTGGAGTAGGGTCGGATTTCGCGCTCGCAACCGAAGAAGCGCTCATTTTGCAGAAATGCAACCTCAAAATTCAGGCAAGAAGTACAGAATGCCAACAAAGACAGCGCAATGGTGTGGTAGCGCCAGGGAGGTGCAGGTGGCAAGCCCGTTCAGACGCGTGGGCGAACGCGCTAAATGTCGAGGACGTCATTTGGCGCGACGCGCGATCACGCCCGAACTTAAATTGACCGAGCAGCAGGCACCCATCGGACCTTAGCACCAACATCGACATGGTATCACATCGAGACATGTTTCGCTAAACTGTGCGGGCTCAGTCCAGTCGTCCCGATGGAAATGAAAATAAACACTGGAGTAGGACGGCGCGCACGCCTGTGGCAAAGCGTGGAGGCACGCAATGCTGAGCTGAAAAGTCAAGAACCCCATGCAAAGACAGTTCTAATGACTTCGTCACGTTCCCGACTCCAGGAACGTGACAAAGTGGTTAAACACTGACATTGCGATTACAAGTCCTTCAACACTGCTGGCACGATGCTCCTTCTTTCTCACCGCACTCCCACGTAGCCTTGAAACAATCGTATCCAGAGCCCGAGAACTCCCACAATGTGAGATAAGAGGGTTTTGAAACAAGGGACTTGGATGATATTGAAAGAAGGGTTCGCGTCTTTGTCGCAGCACCTGCGTGAAAGATCCCAGCTGATGTAACAGATCGATGATGACAACAGGTCAGAGGACAACAATGGAGCCAACTGACTTAAGCGATGTTACATGCCTGGAGCCTGCACATTTATTCAGCAGTCGAAGTAAGCGCCAAGTCTTCCGCTCTGTTGCGTCGAAGTCCGGAAGGCCTTGGCGGCGCTCAGCGTTCTCGAGGCTCTCGGGGCGGCTATGGCTCTGCAGCGGAGATTGAGGTATGTAATTCCTTGTAATACACTACTGCTATGCAGTTGTCTTCCCTATGTCAGCTGTCATAGCTTTCTCTTCAGGGTCTTGGACCGATGCCTCAAACAGCCCCGTGGCCGACGGACATGGGCTGCCGATGAGGTAGTTACGGTTATGCGTCTGGCCCCTTCTGAAGGTCCGGACTTATTACCTGAGGCAGTGCGAAGCCTGCTATTACATGATGGCGTACGTATAACTATGTTCAGGAGCACTGAGATCCTGCTTACCTCCTTCACGCTTACTCAGAGCTCATCCTTGCTTCCCTAGCCTCGTCATGAACTATTTCTGCAACTTGCCATGGAAGCTTCTTCCGAAAAGCCTCCCGTCATTTTCGACTGGGTGGAATGTTCACAACAAGAAGATCGTCAAGACGGCTGCGCTCATTGTAATACCGATGTTGGCATTTACGATCACAATGCTCTGTCTTGTGTTCGTCAACCAGATAGACCCCACGAGCTGTCCATTCCCAGAACTTTGTTCCAAGAACTTTGACCAAAATACGGTAAGTCGTCTATCTGAATTGTGCTACGGCTTGCTTGTCTGCAAGATTCGAGACCAAGTGCTGACTGCTTCTTCCTCAGATTTCTGCCAGTACTATCTATACGGGCGTTCCCGTGGGTCGGCTTGCATTTGTCTCCTCTATTTCAGCCACGTTTGCGGGGCTATTGGTCGCGGCACAGATGACCTTATTCAGCTACTCCATTGCAAGTCGACTCTTGGATTCGCAACCTGCTTCTAATACGGAAGGACCACGTACAAGCCCATATGCTGCTAGCCTTCTTATCCGCCTGCTGAGCGCTGAAATTCCTCTACTGTGGGACCTCGGTACACGCAGAGTGGCACTACTGGTCAGCAACAAAGTTCCCAGGAAGAATGACCCAGCCATTAGTCTCAGTCTGGCTGTGCTTCTCGTCAGCCTTGCATGCAGGTATGTAGAGGGCTACAAACCTTTTAAGATGTTCTAATATCCGAGTAGTCTTTTGACGCAAGGCGCAAACACCTACTTTCACGTGGCAATTGAAGCTACAAATGTTGCACTCCGTTCGACAAGGCTTTCGCAAGACTTCAACTACTCCTTTGCTTTAGGTCCATGGTGTCAAGATCCAGGAGAGACCCTCGGAACCATGGACAATCTCTATTTCTGGGGCTGTGCAGTCAGCTTAAAAATCATGCCTAAACGACCAGGCTTCGGAGAAGGCGAGCTGAGTCTCCTGAGAAAAGCTCACCACAATGAGATCGACCAGGACTACCAAAAGTACATGATTAACTACACAGACGCACACGATGTCACTTATGCCATCATAAAACCTTCCTACGTCAACGCATCAGCTGATTGGATAGCCACATCCTACGCTGCATCGACGTCGTGCCGTGCCATTGCTCCTGCTTCATGCAACTTTGATCCTGAAGCTGTTGAAGGTAGATACTGGTCATTCAACTGCTCGTCGGTTCACGCAGGACTTGAAGGAGACATTTCCAACGCAGCGCATGGGACCAGGCTCGAAGACTTCCACGAACACCTTCACGAACCTGCCCCGTTCATCGACAACTACCAACTCAATGGGATCAATGTCTCACGGCCTGCTTTCCAACACATCGTCAAAAACGCGACAGCCAGCGATACCAACAGGTTCTTCAAGAACCCCTTCACATTCGTTAGCCATATCGACGTCGCCGGAGGTAATGAGGGGCGGTGGCCCGAGGCTATAGAGAATAGCGATTTGCCGTGGAAGTGGCGGATGCGCTGGTGGAAACAAACAAAATTCATCTATAGCTGCAGTACTGACGGTGAGTTTATCTGTTTCCAGGATCCACTGTTCGCTAACGAGTCAGTAGTATGGGATGTGAAGTACACCATGATAGACGGGAAAGTGGAAAACTTCATTCCTACACGCAGTAACGGAACGGTCACTGGCATTGTTTCCATGGCATCGGGGCAGCTCGCCTCAGGCAGCATTCACAAGCAAAATTCAGCCTCATTGGAGGTCAATCGACCTCGTGAAGACCTCACTCCAAACTCATTCACCAAGGCCTATGAGCTGGAGACAAGCAAGGTTATGATCAGCAACTTGGTTGTTTACTCTGTCCCTAAACCGGTTGACTTTGTCCAACTCAGGGCAAATACGGTTATCACTCGGCTCCCAGCGATAGCACTCTGGCTTTTGGTCACTAGCAACATTCTGTTCGTTCTTTTGGCCATCACACTCGCCATTCTCGCCGCACAGTCAGCATCCAGCGAAGTACACCAGGTGCATCTTCGACTCAGCTCATCTGGCCTTGCAGCGCAGTTGCTCAGCTTAGAGACCGCACGGTGTGAGGCAAAGGACGATTTTGGTCTTTTCCATAAGAACGAAGATGACATAGTGGAAGACGATACCGAGGAGCAAGACCCCACGGTCGAGATACGCAGTAACGCATTGGGAGGCGCAGAGTTCGTCGTGCATCCGCTCGAATTGAAGTCGATCGACAGCCATTCAGCACAAGAATTTTGCGTTGGAGATGAAGAGCCCCTTGACGTCCCTGAGACCGCCTCAGATGGCATCGAGTTGGCGCATCTTGTGACATTGGAGGCAGAGTCTGAATTCGGACAGAATCCGACGTTTGGTGACGATGAAACAGACCAATATGGATGCGCCGAACAAGTAGCGCATGTGCCGGCGCAAAATTCCCTGCCCCCACAACGATCATTGACACGGAAGACTGTGTGACAAGGATTTCAAGGCGGCGGTAGGTGGCTGGTCCTGCGCGAAGAAGGCAGATGCTGGATGTGTCTATCTGCTGTTAACAACCTGTGAGCAATTGTAAGACGCTCAGTGAATTTTCAGTAGAAGTTTTTCAGATGCGATAACACCGAAGGAGCGACTTTGATCTGGTCTTAGAGATGAACACACACACAAAAGAAAGAACGATCGAAATCGAGAAACCCCCACTCCTGATCGACTACTACCTCCCGAATTACCAACTTGCCTCCAGCTTCCTTCCATATCATTCAACTACCCGGAGCAGCTTGCAACTCGACTGCCAAGCCTAGAACGTGATGCAGACATCTTTTTCAACCTCCTTCATGCATTTCGGCTCTACTACTTCGACTGCAGCGGCGCCGGAGCTCTGCTGCTCGACGTAGGAGATCATTCTCAGCCTGCGAAGATGAATGTTGAAAAGGTCGACACGCCTCTTCGCCTCACCAATATTGTGACCGGTGATAAGTATCAGGGTGAAGAACGACTCGACGATGCTGCGCGGGATGTTGCAAAGCAACTGACCAGTCTCACTCCACCGCACAGCCGAAGCGCCAACAACCAGCCCAATAATCAGCACCACTCCACTGACGACCATCCACTGGTGCGAGCAGAAGTATCCAACGCGCACAGAAACGCTGTACGAGAAAGACTGCGCCGTGACGCGCTCTTCGCTGAGGGACTCGACGCCAAGGACCGCAAGAGCATTGTGGTCCTCCCGGTTGACCACATCGAACTGCTCGTCCTCGTGATCGCCGAGCACCTGGCAGGTGTTGCGCAGCACAAAGCCGTCGTTCAGACCGACCAGTCCATCATAGGTGCCCATCAAGAGCCACCAGCTTGCGTCGAAGCGCAGCGCAGGGCCGCACACGATCCAGATGATGATGACGAAGACCAGGATGGCGACACCGGCAAGTGTCCCCACCAGGTCGGCGTAGTAGTCGATTGCTCGTTGCACAGCGCTGCGTTTGCGCTCTGGAAGAACGATCGTGGGATTTTCAATTCGGTCGCCGGTCATTTCGCGAAGCTTGAGCTCGAGCGCTGCGTCAGCTTTCCAGATAGCTTTGAGACATTCTGCAGTGTATCGACTGTGTCGCTCGCGCGTGTTGGCGAGAAACGCCAGCAGGAGAACCATGAGTGCGGAGGTTGTTGAGTTGGTATATAGCTGCCAGTTGTTCGACCAGCCACAGTAAGGACCAAAGCCTATCCAGACGAAGATGCAGCACCAGAAGCCTACAGCCGTGCCGATGTGTCCGAGGAAGGACGACACTACGCTCGAGAGTCTCGTAAGCCAGCCTTCTTTTGGGAGCTGCTCGGCTTCGGCCTGCGACGGAAATGCTTGGAACTTCGCTGCATCGATCCGGCTGATCTGTCCTGTTGCGACAAGGCGAGCGAGCATGCGCTTGTGGCTGCTGATCCGAGAGCGCAGAGATCCAGCGACCATGAGCAGGTTGTCATGCTGATTGAACTGCTGGCGCATCAAGAACGCATCAAAGACCAGGTTGATGATTGCCTGTGCATCAGAGATCACGATCTTGTACGAGTCCGCCGAGCCATAGGGGATGCCCAGGAGAGCCCAGACGAGCAGACCAAGGAGAATGGTGACATAGACGAACTCGGAGCCGGAGATCTCTACGATGCCATCGAGCCAGCGATCAAGTCGCCTTGGCTTGACCAGCGAGTTGTAAGTCTCTGTTGCCTTGACGGGCTCATCTTGATCCTCGGCCACGAAAGGGGCAGCTTTCTCGTGGTGTGCGACATACGTGCGTGCGCAGAATTGGAGCTTGGTGCGCGCACCTGGGCTTCGGAGCCACTGAAACACTGGGTTGGACATATTGGACAGGACGAGGGTTGGTACGGGTGGACATTCAGATCACTGGACCTAGTCAGTCATGCTCCATCCGGGCATTGTCACTACTGACCGAGGGTCTCAGGGAGGGTGTGTGAGATTTGGGCTCTCGTCTGAGGACAGCCTGAGGATGGCTGCCAGATCGTTGAAGATGATATTCGCCAGCTTTGTGTGTATTGTATCGCAGATGCGCGATACAAGACAGAGTAAGCTGATCTTTGAAAGATGTGCGTAGCAAGGTGCTGGATAGATCTCGTGTGGACTGAAAGCGGAGGGACAGTACAAGGCTTCTATAAGATACACTGGGTGCACCTTACTGAGCTGAAAGTTTTAGTCCCTCAGTATTGAGCCTGATGTGGAATTGATGCCGGAGTGCACCTCGAGACATCTGATTTGTACGGGCACTTCGCGATCCTTGTGTTTGGTCCAGCAAATCTCGAACGTGAGGCGCATTTCTTGTTCCGCGCCCGCGAGCGTCCGACATGCCCGTCTAGATAAGCCTTGCGAAGACAAGTCCTAACGTTAGCGCCCGCCAAAGCGAGAGACGTTAACTGGCATCTGCACAAAAGATCTCAGCAGCTTGCGCTCCAGAAGATGAAGAATACAGAAAGCAGCCCTTCATCCGCCATCGTAGAAGAACGATGTGCTCCATGCGCACCAGATGTTCAACATGACGGTTCAGAGATTCAGCAAGGCGTACAGTGTCTGAGTTGAGATACGCGTCTTTTTCGATTGAGTGCAGTGACTGACATATGCGAAATCGTACTTTTGGAGAGAATCCGAAGCCCAAAGTGAGTCATTTGTTCCTGAACCTTGAGCGCTCCCAGATGCTCAATCTAGTTTCGCGTGGCGCTAATTCCGTGGCGGTGCCGAGCGGCCGCTCCAAGCAAAAGCTCTCCAGCACCCAAGGCAGGTTCGATCGAGGTTGGGCAGCAGCAAGACATCGAATGGTCCTCAACGTGCTGAGCAAGAGAAGCAACCTCACTTCATCTTTTCTAAGATCTCCACCGGCGCCGTTGTTTCCATATCAAACTCCTGACCTTTCAATACCTTCGGACCTTGCCGCTCGTAGCCCGAAGCACCAAAACACGTATTGATCAGCTCTTCGGCGTTGTCGTTGGGAATGACGCCAAGTCTCACAGCCTCTTTCGGTGTGAACGTGGCCCACTCATCGTATGCGTCGAAGCTCCCGGGGTCTTCAACGGGAAAGAAGTAGGTGACCGCGTAGAATGTTGTGAACGAGATGCTAAAGCCTGTGAAGAAAGCCGTGTAGTAAAGCTGGAACAGAGCAGCGGGCGCTTTGCTCATGCCGCCTGCACTGACGATAAGACCGCCGATTGCAGGCGCCCATCCGGCTATCCAGCAGGGTATGACTCGCCAATTGAAGCCGTGACTGTACCAATAATCGGAACCTTCGGGACGATAAAGGTGGCTAAGCTTGATCTTCTGGTGACGGATGAAGAAATAGTCTACCACCATAACGCCCATCAAGGGTGCGAGGAACACCGAGAAGGAGCTTAGGACGGTGACGAAGGTGGCGGCCTTGTTGATCAGCTGCCAAGGTTGGATGATCCAGGCAGCTGTGAAGGTAATGATGGCTCCTCGGCGAATGTCGATGTACCTTGGGAAGATACCAGCAAGGTCGATGCCTCCAGCGACCGCGTTACCACAGACATTCTGGAAGAGGATGGCAAACGTGAAAGCAAGAGCCAGGAAGAACACACCTGCTCGCGAAGCAGACGAACCATCTCCATCTACGTGTTGCGTCAATATCAGATCTCTGTGTTGTGGATTCAACTTGACTTACTGTCCATCATAACCATCATGAGGTCTGGGGGATTCCAGTAGATTTTGTCGTAGATGATCTGACACGCAGCTGTTGTGACTAGGCCGCCCAGTGCTACGAAGATACCAACGAGCCATTGTACAGAGCACGTACCCAACACAAAAGCCCATTTGCTGTTGGCGTAGCGCGAGAAATCGCTTTCGTTGGCCATGCCTGCGGCCTTCTGCCCAATAGCCTGATTCAAACCGGCCATCATCAACCATGAAATGCTCCATCGCGACGTCTCGGGGACGTTTTGACTTTTATAGAAGACTGGGCCTACGCCTCTGGCGACCGAGAGAGACCATATCATCATCGATATCATCGCGAGTCCGCAACCGAGACTGGAGAAGAAGAAGGGCTTCTTGAAACGTTCCGGTCGGATGAACAGGAACGGAAAGGACACGACCCAGAAGACAATGAAACCGACCATCTGCTGCGTCGTTGCAGGGACGTTGGCTGCCAAAGTATTGGGCACGTTCTGGAACGAAGGCCAGATGGCGGTGATGCAGACCCTGCAGTCGAGATCAGTAGCAGCAACAATGAAGCGTACAATCTGACTTACGTGACAAGACGTCCGCCATTCCAGGCCTGCACGGCGCACCAGATGAAATTCAGCAAGGATCGCTGGATTAACGGGATGTACGCGCCGCGTAGGCCCCAGGTGAATCGGTTCTGCACAGTGAAGCCGACGTGCCAGGTAAGACCGCACCACGCGATTATGCAAGAGAATAGACAGACGACGGCTCTGGAGACGATGATGACGGCCATCGCTTGACCAACAGAGAGGCCCTGCGTCAATAACGTGTTAGGTGTCTGCCATGTGGACACGTTCAACGCTCCACTGGAAGTAACTTTGTTATTGGATCGCCCTCTGTATCGAGAAGGCATGAACTTACAGGCTGCCTGCACCAAAAAAGCCAAACCAGCCCCATGTTCGTCGTGATGGCGGTAGTGGGATTAAGTCCCGGTTACACCACGCAGTGGTCTCCTCGTTGCGAGCCTCATCGGCCTTTAGGATCGCAGCCTCTTTGATCGCGGAGAATCCCATGATGTTGTGCAGAAAGTTGTGAGCTCGACAACCATCTGCCGGTCCATCTCTGGTCTCTTAACGGGTAGCAGCAGCTCGACCACTGCTGTTCTTCGGATGCTAGGCTATCTCACGGAAGATAAATAACGCCTCCACTTTTGATAGGCACTCGATGGACGTCTGGTTCTTGGCAGCTATCCAGCCTTATCTGGATGGCGATTCGGGCATCCTTATCCGCTGTGGAAGCAGTGCGCTCGTCTCGAGGCACCTTACGCGCACGTCGTGGAAGCCGGCGTACATAGCAAATGCATTCTTGGGCATGAACTGGATCCAAACAGGAATAGAGATCGTAGATTGGAGCAGTAACAAGATGATCTGGGGCGATTTGTGGGTGTAGTTGCGGTCAGAACGCAGAGGTCGAACCCACGCAGCGCAAAAGACGCTAAGCAGGGGCCTCGCGCTAGCGAAGCGGGGTTTGGAAAGAGTCGGCGCGCCTGGAGCTCCATTTCAAGATTCATTTCCTACAGCTCTTCATGCTTTCATATGGATCTTGTATCTGCCTCTGGAACATATCAGCCACTATACAGGCTCAAGCGGAGTGCAGCTCCAAAGTGTGTACATGCCAGATGGAGCCATCCTTGCACCTAGTGGCACTTCTGGGGTAACAGCTTCTGGTAACATGTCATGAATACATCCTTGGCAACCACAATCCACTCACGATTGCGACTTTATAGCGCTTATTCCCGCAAGATAGGCGCTTATCTCCTCCATCATGCACTCCAACGCCGATATTGACTCCAAACCACGTTATGTTGTCAATGGCAGCCCACTTCGGACTGTATTGATCCGTTTCCTCATAGCGAGGTCGGACTTCAAAGTTGCCCAGCCAGTCTTGCTCGACGCCCACTGAAGACACACTTCTCAACTATTTGTCAAAAAGGACACCGAAGGCCTCATAATTGAGACTAGAAACGTGGCAGCAGTCATTATAGAGAGCTTCAACGACCATGGCCCGCAAACTTCGAATCGGCGTCGATGTCGGTGGGTGAGTGACTCCACTACTGAACCTACAACAATCGCTACAGGTGCTGACCGTAGCAGGACCAACACTGACGGCGTCATACTAGACCTGACGCGGTCTACTGAACCTGACAGAGGCATTGTCGCGTGGAAGAAATCTAGCACTACCAAGAACCCCAGTGATGGAATCAACAATGTCATCAAAGACATGTTCGAGCAATCGAGCATCGTTCCTGAAGACGTTGCAAGTGTAACAATTGGCACTACACATTTCATCAATGCCGTTGTGGAGATGGACCAGTCACGCCTCGCCAAGGTAGCTGTCATACGTCTGTGCGGTCCTTTCTCTAAAGATATCCCCATTGGGATCGACTGGCCGCCTCGTCTCCGCAACATCATCTGCGGGTACCGGGGCCTCGTAGACGGTGGTCTCGAGATCGATGGGTCCTTAATCGCCGAGCTTGATGTCGAGGAAGTGAAGCGTCAATGCGAGATCATCAAATCTCTTGGTATCAAGAGCATTGCTGTGGTTGGCATCTTCAGTCCAATTGACGTCCTGTTCAAACAGGAAGAGATGGCTGCCGCTATCATTCGAAATCTCTATCCGGAAGCTGACGTTGTCTGCTCCAAAGACGTGGCCAACATTGGATTCTTGGAGCGAGAGAATGCTGCCATATTGAACGCATCGATCTTGTCATTCGCTCGCCATACGATCCATGCATTCCAGAATGCTGTATCAAGCCTAGGTCTGCAATGTCCGCTTTTTGTCACACAAAACGATGGTACCATCCTCCCAGCAAATGCTGCTGCGCGACTACCTATACGAACGTTTTCTAGTGGGCCGACGAATAGCATGAGAGGCGCTGCCTTCCTGATGCAAGATCAAGAGAGGGAGGCCATGATGGTCGTTGACATCGGCGGAACGACTACAGATGTTGGGCTCCTCCAGAAGAACGGGTTCCCTCGACAGGCCGCAGCTTACAGCGAGATATCCGGCGTTCGCACAAACTTCTCCTACCCTGATGTGCGGAGCATTGGCCTTGGAGGAGGTTCCATTGTTGCGCGCGACGAAAAGGACAATCTGACCGTAGGGCCGGAAAGCGTAGGATACCAGATCACACAGAAAGCCCTGGTGTTTGGCGGTAACGTACCTACCACCACGGATTACACAGTGCTCGCAGACACGAATGTCGACATCGGAGATCGTTCCAAGCTTGTCGAAGCAGGTCTGGCAGCCAGTCTACTGGAATTTAAAGCTAGAGTAAAAACCATACTGGAGCAGATTGTCGACACAATGAAGACATCACCTGAGGACATTCCAGTCGTTCTGGTGGGTGGAGGCGCCGTGATCGCCCCAGATACACTCTCTGGTGCCAGCAAAGTTGTTAAGCCGAACTGGTCGGGAGTGGCCAACGCCATCGGTGCTGCAACCGCTCGCGTGAGCGGTGTCGTCGACTCCGTCGAAAGCACAGAGACTAAATCAAAGACTCAGGTGATCGAAACATTGTCGCAGAAAGCCATCGACACTGCCGTCGCGAACGGCGCCTTGAGAGATACGGTCACCATCGCTGAAATGGAATCATACCCACTGCAATATATCGCGGACAAGTCGCGTATCATCATCAAAGCCGTAGGCGACTTCGATTACTCTCGCACCGATTTCGAAGACGACTTGCCTACCTCCAACGGCATGGCTAATGGATCTTGGACGGAATCTGAGAAGCATTCTATCAGGAATAGCGACAGAGAGGACACCTCCGCTTTGAGAGAACCCATTCTTTTCACGAAAGACTACATCGCAAAGTACAAGCCGAAGGTTGTCAACAGAGAGTGGCTACTATCTGAAACCGACCTAGAGTTTGTAACCATTGGCTGCTATATCCTAGGCACAGGAGGCGGAGGCAACCCTTACCAGCATTTCCTTCGACTGCGAGAGATGCACCGGGCCGGCGCCATACTCCGCGTCATCTCACCGCAAGACCTCAAAGACGACGATATAATTGCTTGCGGCGGTGCCAAAGGCTCACCTCAAGTCTCCATTGAGAAGCCCTACGGCGATGAGTGAGTTGCACTAGGGCGCCCTTCTGCGGCCACACAACCTGTCCTGCGCCTGCTAACCAAATGACACAGGATGCTCGAGTCGCAACGAGAACTCTACGCATACCTCAAGCAGACACCAGACGCAGTCATCCCCCTGGAGATTGGCGGGGGCAACGGCCTCCAAGGCCTAATCATCGGCGCCTCAACCGCCATGAACATCCCCGCCATAGACGGAGACTGGATGGGCCGGGCGTACCCCGTTTCCTGGCAAACTACACCAGTCGTCTACGAGAAGAAGGCCATGATGGTTCCGACCTGCATCTCTGACGGAAATGGCAGAATCATTGTGAGTCAACTACGTGAAACGGTAGACTCTGGCTGACAGTATCGTTTGCAGTTCATGACCAAAGCGCCCACTGAGCTCGACGTAGAGCGCGCGCTTCGCGCAGCACTGTCGCAGATGGGCTCGCATGTCGGCTGCGCAAAAGGGCCTGTCAGCGGCGCGAACACCAAGAAGTGGGTCGTTGAGAACACAATGTCTCTGGCATGGAGAATCGGCCGTGCCGTCGCGCTGTCGCGATGTACGAAGATGATTGATACGGTTGCTGAGTCCATCATTGCTGAAGTTGGCGGACCAGAGTCGGCTCGCGTCCTGTTCAAGGGCAAGATCGTGGGCGTCGAGCGTGTGCTGCGGATGGGTCATGCGTACGGTGAAGTCATCGTCGAGGCTACGGCTGGAGACGAGAAGGCGAAGAAGGAGCGCATGATCATTCCGTTCAAGAACGAGAACATCTACGCGAAGAAGGAAGGTGCCGATGGGAAAGGAGAGGCAGGTCCCCACACCCCATGTACTGCATCTCGACATTGCTAACGAACATAAGATCCTTGCGATCGTGCCAGATCTCGTCTGTGTTCTGGATGCACAAAATGGCGAGGCGCTCGGTACACAAGAGTATCGCTATGGATTGCCTGTCATTGTGTTGGGGATAACGGCGTCTGAGAAGTGGACATCGACTGCGAGAGGGCTTGAGATCGGCGGACCCAAGGGCTTTGGCTTCAATGACCTTGAGTATAAGCCGCTTGGCAAGTTCAGCAAGCCGCGTAGTGTGATTGACGAATTCGACATTTTGGTATAGAGCACTGTCTGAACATTTGTTGTAGATAAATAAGTTGTCGAGCTGACCACACGACGGAGTTAGTGGCTTGGAGAGACGTCAATGATCTAGTGAGACGTGGTGGAAACCGAAGAAAGTTGCTGATTAATCACCTGCATGCAGCGTTCCAAGCTTCACATGTTTACAGGGCACGATTCGCGTGTTATGTGGGCTTCCTGGCAAGCAACCTGAAGTCCTGGCGAGCTGGCCTGATCCGCAGGACGCCAGCTGCAGCCGTTCTTCCACCTTTCTCCGCGCACAAGCTTCTACACACCGCCTCAGTCTCGAATCTTGATTCGGACGTGCCTAGTCGAAAACATGCAGACAACAGGAGGCATACGTCAGCACACACGAATCGACACACGTGAATTGCGTGCCAGCCAAACATGTTCGGTGCCTGGCGAGGAATGAATGTACTCAACCAGCAAAGGCAACGCTAGCAACGGAGGCCAAGCAAGATACCAGCATCCATGCATATTGCTATCTGTGCAGAATGGCATCTGAACGTCACGCGAACGCGGTTGTACCTGCGAGAAAAGCTCCGAGTTGCCTCTCTCAGCAGACATGGTCCCACGCACTCATTCCACTACAGCCGGGACGTGTCACCACAGGCGTCCACGCCCTGCATTGGAGCACACAGCCGGCCGCCATGCATAGAACTGGAAGAGGGCGCTGCTGCGTACATTCAGATTACTGAGGTCACGGGGAGAGGGTGCGTGACTAGCAGCCTCGCAGAGCTGGGGAGAAGTCAGACAGCGCTGGTTGCGTGAGAAACTTGTGGGCGAGCGCGCTGAAACTAGAAGGTGGGGTGTTTGTTTGCACACGCTGTTGCAGGAGTGAACGGTGGCGGTGAAAATGGAAGCTGGAAACGAAGCTCGAATCTATCTCACGCTCTCTATCTTACGCTCTCGGTTCCATCTGGTGATGGACGTGACAGACATGCAGGTGTGCACACAGACCACCAGCCAACAAGCGCTGGCCGTGAGCCTTTGGAGGCAGTGAATGTAGCAGTGCGGCAGAACATCACTCTGCTGCAGCAGTCGACGGCATGAGCGGCTCCGCGAGGCACTGCAGGACAGTTGCTTCAGGCCCAGCGCGCCCTAGTAAATCCAGCGTGGCTGACGGCGGCTTCGGGCGCTTTTTGGGTGGTGATGCATGTGGTGGACTGTGCGAGCCGTCACTCGACTGATTGGCCGTCACACATCAGCCTCGAATGGCTCGCTTCGACTGCTTTCTCTCCCTCTTCATCCCATCGCCCGCCCGCAACCCCCAAGGGCGCCCGTTCCCCCATTAGCATGCACAAGATATCCAACTTCACGGGTCAAGCCCGGCACGGCTGGGAGAAGATGACGCCGTCGGCCGGCTTCCCGTTCTCGAGGAGCAACCACGAGATGCCCGTCACAGCTCCGATCAAGCGCCCGAGCACCGCGACCTCAGCGCCGCCCGTCATCCCACCCGGCACGCAGGTCAACCTCAGCTTCAATGTGCCTTTCGGCAGCAACCTCGCGGGGCCCGACCCGGACGACATCATGTGGGCGAGCCCGGGAGCAAAGGCGCGCTGGACCATGCCGGAAGGCACGGCAGAGGCTACGCCGACGCACAAGCTGCCCGTCCACGCGCAGAACGTCGACGACCTGCGCGCGCTGTGTCGCGAGGTGGGCGAGCAGACCGAGGGCCGCGTCTCTGCGACGGTCGTGTCCGCCGAGAGCAAGCCGCTGCCCGGCCTGCAGCGGGGCCCGTTGCGGGCGCTCGTCACCAACGTGTGCCTGTCCGGCGAGCTCGAGATTGTAAACTCGATGCGGTGCAAGATCCTCAACAGCACACCCATCTCTCTGGTAGGCTCAGCACCCACCCAGGCTGGTATGGTTGAAGCGTGAGCGTTGCTGACACTCTTGGCACAGCGGTCGTCGTTCGTCGACATCGACTCGGACCTCATCATCGACCGCCCGACGCAGAACATCAAGGGCGCCGTGCTCAACCAGCTGGACCTGATCTCGAAGACGACCAAGGCCGACATCTTCCTGCTGATGCCCAAGACGCCGGACATCGAGTCGGCGAGCTTCAATGGCAACCTCGACTCGACCATGGACCCGCGTCTGCGCTGCGCCATCTACGGCGACCTCGAGACCATGGAGCACGCCAAGACGCGTGTGCTGATCATGATTGACCAGATTGTGAGTTCCGCAGCATGTGACGACTGCTACATTGAGCTGACAGACCGTAGCTGAAACGATACGTGGACACCATGAAGCTCGAGCTGACCATGCACACGCTCATCTGCGGCCGCGGACGCAAGAACATCAAGATGATCGAGTCCGCCACAGGCACCGCCATCTACTTCCCGCCGCCCTTTCCTCGATTGTTCGGATACACGCCACCGGGCGCACAGCGAAGACCAGACGATTTGGTATACATCACAGGCGAGAACTCAGAGTGTATCTTGCGTGCCAAGCAACGACTGCATGATCTTGTCATGTCCACCAAGGTGTTCGTGAAGCCAGTGATGGTGACTGACACCAAGCTTGATGCCATTCTGCTCGAGCGCCTCGACAAAGTGCGCAAGATTATCGAGAACAACGGCTCGTACATCTTGCTGCCGCCGCTAGGCGTCCAGCGAGGTGTTGTTCGCGTGCAGGGCACTGATGTCCTGCACGTCGAGCGCACAGTGCGCGAACTGATGGCTCTCGTAAGTTGCACATACGTGGTGATGTCACCCATTTTACTCACGAATAGCAGGCTGGACAGTTCTACAGTGCCTCGTGGTTCATCACTCACCCCGACCCTACGCAACGCCCGCCCACCGCAGCTGATGTCCGCGCTATGCTTTCCGATATCTGCATTAACTCTGGAGCTGAAGTCAGCTTCGAGAAGCTCAACTTTCACATCTACGGCTCTGACGATGCTGTGCGAGCTGCTCTTATGGTGATCAGCAACATCCCATTCGTGAAGAAGTCTCAGTACAACATGAGTGTCAAGATTGAGCTCGCCAACGAGCACAAAGAATTCGTCAGCGGTAAGAAGAACGGCAAGATCAACAAGATCATGAGCCACAGCAGCGTGCAGATCGTGTTCGATGGCTTCAACGAGTACAACTTCTACATTGTTGTTCGCGGTGCACAGTACGAGGCAACCAAGAACGGACTTGACCTCGTTGAACAGGAGATGCCTGCCGCTATCTCCTTCCACGTACCGGACCAATACCACAAGCGCATCATTGGCATTGGTGGCCAACACATCCAGCGGATTATGAAGAAGTACTCCGTCTTCGTCAAGTTTTCCAATGCTATGGACCGTGGAGGCTTCGGCAAGGAGGAAGACGACATCAAGGTTGACAATGTCATCTGCCGTACTCCTGCGCGTAATGCACAGAACCTTGATCTCGTCAAGCAGGAGATCATGGACATGGTCGAGAAGGCGGATGCTGAGTTCGTCTCTGAGACGATCAACATCAACCGTCTGTACCACCGTGAGCTTATCGCTCGCCTCGACAAAATCGACGAACTCGAGAAGAAGTTCAACTGCAAGATCACGTTCCCCAGCACTGAGGAAGCGAGTGACACTGTCACTGTCTCTGGCCCTGAGTACCAGGTGCCATTGGCAGTAGACGAGTTTCTGGTAAGATCAGCTGCTACAACGAGAGTGACCTCAATAGTAACAACACATAGGGCATGGTCCCAGAGGCCCACGAGTTGTCTTTCCCGTCGACCTCCGAGCTCTCCGAGCACATGCGCTCTGCCGACTTCAAGACTGAAGTTCTCGACAAGCTTGAGACTCAGCACGTAGTTGACGCCCGTCTCAAGGACCCCACCACCGAGACTGTTGAGGGCAAGGAGCAGACGATCGAGACGCTCCACCTCAACTTCACTCGCAACAACGCTGGCGGTCTGAAGGATGCTCTTGATTTCCTAATCAACCATCTTGTCATGCACGGACTGGATGCCAACACCATCAGTGGCAACCTTCCACGCCCCAAGTCCGACTCGTTCGAGGACTCGCTGCCCTTCTTCGAGTCCAAGCTACTCCAACGCGCCGAGCCTCCTGTCGAGAGCACCGACTCTCCGACCCGCTCTCACTTCGGTGAGGAGGACACGACCCGCCCTGTTGGCATGCTCGACCGCCTCCGCAAGCCAGGCAGCATGTCATCGTTCACTTCCATCTTTAATGGACGCAAGAACACCAACTCCCCAGGATCGCTCTTCAAGCATGCTTCCAGCAATGCTTCAAAGGCATCCCTCGCCAGCCTCGAGTCCACGGGCAGCTACCGCAACCCCTGGAATGACAGCGGCATCAACCTTGCAGACGACGAGCACCACACCAACGGCTGGCCTCAGCCCATGCCAACCCCCCGTTACGAATCCAAGTTTCCTTTTGGTTCTTCTTCCGCGGCACCTGGAGACGTCACTCCCAGGTACGACCCGCGGGGCTCCGTGGACAGCGGTCGCCCCAGTACTTCTCATTCTGCATCTGGATACCCGGCCCCTATTGGGCCTCCTCGTTAAATGATACACCATTTTCGACCTCTCGACTTGATATTCAGCGCCGGCCATACCTTTACGAAGAATACCCCTCTGCGTGCGCTCCGCGCGCTTGTACCGGATTGGCACCGCGCGCATGTTGCGCACCAACGACAAAAGAATTATACCCCTCTCTATACTGGCGCGTCAAGTGTAAAAGCGATACTTATCTGCTTTTGGCTGGTGTTGAAGTGCTGCGCATGATATCATTGCTATCTGATCGTTGTTGCTTTGCTGTTGGCCTTTATGCTGGAAATTTTTTGTATTAAGGCGCTTGTGGTATTTGAGATGATTCCCCCTCGGCGCAAAAAGAATATACCAATTTGCTGCTTATCTGTGTTTCTGAATTGCGTGATGACCAAGTCTTGCATCGTGTTGCCCATTTGTTCAGACGGTTCATGTGCTCTTGGGCAGCTTTGCGTCGTTGACATGGTGCTGTTCTGCTTCTCCTGGGAGGCACGATTACAGATTACAAAAGTCCTCCTTGAGACACCTCAATGCACAAACAAGTCGCACTGCTTGTCAAACGTACACAGCATAACTCGACGGATGACAGCAGTGAATTGACAAGCACGTGCGGTCGCGTATGAGTGACGTCGGCGACAAATGATCTAGCTCCGAGCTTGAGCTCCACCACTTCGTCATCGGCATTGAGCCTCGACAACCACGACTTTTCCATTGTTCCGGTGTTGCGACTTCTTCAACGCCTCACAGATTTAAATACAGACATGGCTTCCAGAACCGCCTCAACGGCCCTGCGCCTCGGCGCCCGCACTGCGCAGCGATCGGCCGCGCGCGCTGCTGTGCTACCCGCGAAAGAAGCAAGCATGGGGCTGCGTAACTTCACCAGCATCCCAAGAGTCGTCGCCCGTGTCCCCAGGCAATCGGCACTCAGCATCGTCGGCCAAAGTGAGCAGAGGAGATACATCTCCGAGCGCCCAGATGGCCGCGGCAAAATCTACGAGTTCGAAGACGTATGTCCACACGATGCAGCACGGCTGCAGAGCACTCCAGACGCTTCACAAGCTCTACATGCTTCGCTCGCTCCGCAAGCGCACCCCCACTAACACACCCAGGTCCTCTCCGTCCTCGAAAACCCTTCCGACGCCCGCCTCCTAATCGACGTTCGCGAGCCGCACGAATTCGGCGCAGACAGCATCCCCACCGCCATCAACCTGCCCATAACCTCCTCGCCAGACGCGCTGCTCCTCTCGCCCGCCGAGTTCCAGGACCAATTCAACTTCCCCAAGCCGCCTATCGGCAAAGAGATGATTTTCTTCTGCAAGGCGGGCGTCCGCAGTAAGGCTGCTGCGGGCATCGCGAGACAGGCGGGCTACACGAACGTCGGTGAGTATCCGGGGAGCTGGAACGATTGGGTCAAGAACGGGGGGCCGGGGACAAGGAGTCCGCCCCCGCCGGGGGGTGTGGGGGAGAGGGAGAGTAGGGTTAGTGAGACGAGCTTCACAGGGGGCAAGTCGAGTGGAGAGCTGCATGAGCCGGAGGGTGTGGTGAAGCCGCCTAAGGGCGGCATGTTTGGTACGCAGTAGATGGCGAGCGTGCGAACGGCTGTGAGCTTGTCAACAGTTGTGGGCTCTTCGAGTGTGAAGCTTGGAGAAAGAATCCAAGCTGTACTATATACAGTGTAAGGCAATTACTCCTTGAAGTACATCTCTCCTTGAATCTATAGGTGACCTGGGGAATGTAGAGCACACTCGAGGTCTTTGGTTTGCCTTTGCCTGTTCAAGCCATCAAGAAACTCACTACAAGTGCAGCTGCCGCTAAGAAACATTTCGAGCTCCATCGACAGCCTATCAGATCTACGACTGTATGAGATCTTCTTCGCAGGTTTAGGCAGAAGATCTGCCGAAGCAACAGCAGCCAGTATAGCCGAGGTCATATGTTCGCCATGTTGGAATCTTTCAAAGCTCGACACCCTCTCTTTCTCACTAGTGTCCAATCCAGTTTGAACATTTTGAGCTCGAGGACTTTCACTTGAAGCAAGACTAGATAAGTCAGCGCGGTGATGAAAGTCGACCAAGAAATGGCGCCATCGACATGGCGTTGAACCGGCCAATCAACCACCTCCTGCCGAGCCGACCACACCCAATTCACTCTCGCCGCGAACCACTCCCAGACAGCGGACAACGGGAGCGCACTGGAAAAGCACGCTTCCGAGCTCCTATCTCGCAAATCATGGAGTGCTTATATCCAGACGGCAGCGCATCTTGCGCGCCCCTGATTGACCTGCACCAAGACCTCGAGGGGGAATGCTCTCGAGCACAAGGAGCATTTACAGACAGACCTTCGCGGATCCAGGCGATATTCTGCTGAAAAAGAGCTTGTTTTTGGACTTTGATTCATCTGAGAAAGGAGTCGACGAGGAAGAGATGCTGCTCATCCAGCCACGAAAGCGCAGCCGCGCAACCTCCGATACCAAAGACCATGCTGATCACGATCATGCGACCAGCCATCCAGCGAGCTGGCAGGCGAGCGCACAGAAAGTCTCTCTAGACGCGCAATCGCCTATCAACGCCGGGCCGTTTGAGAGTGTGTCGCCGACGCAACCAAGTCCTCGCCCATTCTCGAAGACTGCAATTGCAGACCTAAGTCTTGAACAACTCCAGAACCTTCACGTCTTGGTCGAAGAAAGGATGCAGATCAAGAAGCGTTACAACAGTACACCGCTGCGCAGCATCATCGCTCGTCAAGCGCCTGGCAGCGCCGCCCCGCCCACAGTCGAGCCAGATTCAGATACTGCCAGTGACACCGACACCCTAGTCAACAGCTCGACCCCAGACAACATTGTCATTGAGAGAGAGCCACTCGAAGTCAGGAGGAAGAGGTTCAACGACACGCCACTCAGACGAATCCTCTCTCGACAAGCTCCCGGCGCCTACGCAGAGGAACACGGATATACACCACGCGTCCCGGCACAGTCGCGCTTCAAGCCCGAGCCACGGGAAGTGCGCAGAGCGCGCTACAACAACACGCCGCTCCGACGCATAGTATCTCGCCAAACAAGTTCGCCTCCATCGACCTTGCCCTTAGGCCGTACCTCCCTCCCCGCGACGCCGGCGCCAGCGCCAGTGTACGATACCCCAATCCCACGGAACAACACGCCACTGCGCCGCATCATCTCTCGCCAAGTATCCGCCCAGATCGTCCAACGGAAGGAGGACGACGAAGTCTCCGAGCGCGCAGACTCAGTCATCGACCCGGACTCGCCTGTCCGCTCGCGGACCGTTGCGCAGACAACGAGCGTTGTCTTGAACGACGAGGCAAGGATCAGGGCGTACGAGATGGACTTTTGGAAACTTAAATCCAGGCCAGAGGCACCTGCATTGTCACCAAACGAGTTCGGATCTCACGCACTAAGGGGGAGCGTGGGATTGAACGATGAAGCAAAGATCCGCGCTTACGAAAAAGCGCTATGGGATAAGACGCCGATTCTTTCTGGCTTCAGTGAAGCGAAAGAGAATAATAGGAGCACGACGGTCACTGTCACAGAAGTAGCAGCGCTAGCTCAGAAGCCGAGACGCATTGTCGTGGACTCGAAAGGTAGTCCGTTGCGGCGGATCTTGCAGAGGCAAACGAGCAAAGACTGGCGGGCTGCCGCTCGTGTCGGGGTTGTGTAATGAGCCGCCTTTACATAGGTGGTCGGGTGCTATATCGCTGTTTCTTGTTTTCCTGATCATGGGCAGAAGCTCACTGATTGTTTCCTCTGTACGATTTTTCCGTCTTGCTCTACAGTCTTTCAAGATCAGTCTCAAATTCTCGGATCCCCAATCGATCAATACACATCTTTGCTCCAAGACGAAGTTGCCTGAGTGATGGCGGCGCAACATGTATCTCAGAGGTTCTCAGTTTCCGTGCACCAGCCTCGGTTTCACGGGCGAATTGAGTGCACAGTTGTGCGCGTGCCCCCCAAGAAAAAGATTTCATATCAAACCTACCTCCAGGACTGCTTCTTACCAGCACCATGATTAGGCAAACGAATGCTATATTGTAGCTAACAAGGCGCCCTCTCGCAGTCGTACAAGTCGATGAGACAAGTTGTAGATTCCAAACCAAAGCTCTTCACAACCACCCAACTACCAACGCTCACGAGCAAGATTTGCTATCAACGCCCGCCGCGCCTCATCAGTCCAGACACCCGCACCCCTACGCTGCCGCTTCATTGCGGCTTTCTTCGCTTTGTCGGCCCAGCGAACCTTGTTCGATGGCTTCTCGATCTTACCTTCGCGTGTGGTGTCGAACTTCACTGCATTCAGTGTCCCCAAGACATGAGCATACTGACGATCGATTTCGACGGAGAGATCAAATGGTTCAGGACTAAAGTGTTTGAGTGAATAGGCGGCGTCCTGCGCATATTCGTACTCACGGAAGTCGCCGAGTTTGCGGAGTTGGGTGAAGGAGGGGCCTGTAGCTTGGGGCGTGAACAAGAAAGACATGATTGTCGTAGGCTGAGAAGTCTTCGATGTATCTAATGTCAGTCCAAGCGAGCTAGGACGCCTGGCGTGATAGAAAAGATTCTCTTCTAAAAGCTTAGATTGTGTTTAATGCGCTTGTATAACGACATGTGCGGTGCGCATCTATTCTTTGTTAGCTGTTATAACACATGTTAGGCTATACCATCACTAGATGATTCATGTGTCTAACGTCTGCTTGCTGACTAGCGTGTTGACAATCACCACCACAGCCATCATTGACGGTTGGTCGTCACGTGACGTCACTGCATATACAGTATTCAGCATATCTAGCTTATTTCGACGAAGAGTTAGACGTAGGAGAATCATAGCTACATTGTGATGTGTGAAAAGGCAGGGTGCATACTGGAACATTGTCTTAAGTTGATGCGAATGTGAGCTTTTGTTCCGCTCATAGCAATCTTCGTCTCTTGCCTGTACGCACATCCTCACTACGTTCCGGGTACTCCAAACATGGAGAATCTCTGGCCTGCTCCTGCAACGCGAGCAGTTCGCGATACTGTTGGTGACAAGCGCGGGTCATCAGATGGCTGTCTCCAAGAACAGTGTCGCATGCAGCGCATGCTTGCTCATACAGATTGCCAGAGTCATCGTAGCGACGCAGCTTTGCAAGGACGTAAGCAAGATGGACCAAGCTCGTCAGCGTGTCTGAATGCTCCTCTCCCAGTACCTCCTTGCTTAGCTTGAGCGTCTTGCGAAGCATCTCCTCTGCCTCTACGTACTCTCCCTGCCTGCTGAGTGTAAACGCTATGTTATTTATGCTTGTTAGCGTGTCTAGGTGCTTAGGAGTAAGCACTTTAGCTTTTATTAATAGCGCTTGCTAGAGTGTTATCTCTGCTGCTAAGTATTGTCTAACACTTACTTAACATTACCCTACGCAATTTAGAAGCCCAGCGCTAGCTGCTTTGTCTACTATACTGTACAATTTAGCTACATAAATTGCGTGCGGCAGATACACTGTCTACACCTCGTTATTCTTGTGCCTGCTATGCAGCACTAGCTCCTTAAGCTGCCCTACTACTGCATCTACCTACACTGCACGCTTACTGTGTGCGTCTAGCTAGCAGGCAGACGCTATGTGCACTAATTAATACATGTTAAAGAGTCTATCTCTATCTAACTCTTGTGCTGTTTGCAGGCGCTCTATAACAAATGCATACCTAGTTACACTGGGGTACCAGAGCAGGTAAAAAACACCGCACTTTTATTGTGTAAATAACACAGAAGAAAGTCTGTTATTTACACTGTGTTAGGGGTGTATTTTACACTATATAAAAGTATATCTTATCTAAAATAAAGGTATTTTACACTGCTTAAAGGCTTGTATTATTCTATTTATCTATTCTATCTTATATAAAGAAGTA